>BRZM01004019.1:0-34682 GCA_033238685.1 Lates japonicus
GTTTGCTTTTGTCTTCCAATTTCTCCAGCCTATGACACTGAACTGTGGATTATTCTGTAGACACAAAAGTGCTGCAAACATCTGTGTAGTATGAATAAATAAAACATTGGGCGCAGCTGCATGTTGATTTGTTTTCCTGGACAGCGCAGCAGTTCAGTGCTGACTTGGCACCACTGAGGTTTTCGTTACGTACGCTCTCTCTCATACACACACATATATAAGCATATTTTGCTTTAGTGACAGAATCACATTGTTCATAATCCCAAAATCATTTTCAGGATACATTCATACAGTAAATACAGTCAGAGTGAATGACAACAACAGTATTTGTGGATAGAAAACAGCTAAACCTGTCTTGTTTTCTGCCTAAACTAACATACCCAATGCTGACTGCTGTACAGACAGCAGGAAGGCTGTCCCCAGCACTGTTCACAGCTTATTTCTACATACAATAGAAGAAAAAAAAAACTCTGTTACAGCCCAGTTCTTAGACTGCAAAAAAAGGGAAGACACATGGGCATAACAAAGTAAATAACAAAGTAACGTATTTACACCAAAAGTATCAATAACAAATGCAAAGAAGAAGATGGTAGGACTTTGTGAAGTCAGTAGGAAATGGCTGGGTGAAAGCATGCTCACATTTACACGTTGTAGTGTAAATACAACAGCAAACAAAATTCCCACAAGGCTGAGGTGTGAGGTATTCTGCCCATGGACTGATTGCTACTCTGGCTTATATGCATGGGGCACACTGAGACCAGGTGTGTCTCATTGACACTGATTATTCTCCTAATTGGTCAGCAGCCTTGAAGACAGAGAGCGCAGCAACAGCAGAGTGAGCCACGCAGAGGCCATAACATGCTCTATAACTGAAGATTGTTCTTCCTAACAAACCCTAATCTCAGACTGAACTGCTGGTGCTCATGTTACATTGTGGGTAATGTAGGTGCCAGGTTTTGATGATAAAGAAGCAAGTATGAAATAAAAAAGACATTGTCTCTAGTTCTGCTGCATATATTTTTTTCACTGTGAGTCCCACAATATTACAGAAGTCAAAAACTCGATCAGGGGAGAACACCTTCAAGTAAAGTACAAGTACCTCACAATTGTAAGTACAGCACCAGCATAAATGCACTTTGATGTAAGATTTGATGATGTATCAGGGAGCAACATCACATATTGTCTAAAATGTTGCACTGCATATCACACAGTGTATAAACGGCAGCATTGCTAGCTGTCTGTACATCCAACGTGCATGTGTTACTTGCCAAGATTTTCACATTCACACCTATCGGCAATTTAGAGTTATCAGTTAACCTAACCTGCATGTCTTTGGACTGTGGGAGAAAGTCCCAGTACCCAGAGAGAACCCACGCAGGCACAGGGAGAACATGCAAACTCCACACAGAAAAGCCCCGGGTTCGAACCAGGGCTCAAACCTGGAACCTTCTTGCTGTGAGGTGACCACAGTGCCGCCCTGCATCACAACCACTCCTACCAATAAGCACCTTGTAGTTCAACACCGTATCAACGAAAAAACATGTGAGAAACGTTTTAGCCTCTCAGGGGACGCTGCAGCTTAAAGCAGTGTTAATGGCCCACTGACATCAAACTGCAATCTTTTTGAAAGAGTAAATGTAAAACTGATTGGTAGGTAAAGCCTTGAATAAAATAAGAGTCATCTAAAAAAGAGAGAGAGTTCTGGGCATTGCATTGCATGACATTTAGAGGTCATAAAACTGGGCTTGTTATCAGAGTGAAACAGATTTAAATTCCTGGACCACCTGGGAAAACAGGAGAAAAAAATGAATACAGCCTCCTCCTCTCCCATGTAGTGCTGGGGTGCCCTTGATCACGACACGAAATGGCCCTCTGCTCCAGTGGAGCTGCTGAGTGGCCGACTGTGGAAGAATGCGTTTGCACTGGGCAACCCCCAGACATGTTGAAGCCTTGAATACATGTAACACTGTGAATATGAAGCAGGGAATTGCAGGGAAAAAAGGTACACATGACCACAAGACTCTGGTAAAGGTCATTAAGAAGGTGAACAAAGAATTCATTTATTTATGCCTGTCGTGCGTCTGCTATGAAGTTACGTCATGAGAATTTTTCAAATGCTCTTTGATGTGGCATTTCATTCATCAGTATGTTTTAAATACAAACTGGATCCTGTCTAGAGACATCAGACTACTTTATGTCAAACTTGGCTTGATGTCAATAATGTATTGTATTTAATGTGGAGTCAGATGCATCATTTATTTAAGTGCTGAAACATTAATATCTCCCCCTGAACAATTGATCCTGTCATCAATAAAGTGGATTGAATTACCAATTTAACCTTGCTGTCCTTGCCATCAGTAAACCTACAGAAAAAAGGAGCCCAGCAACACTACTGATTCAGATGTGCAGTTAACACACATCTTTACATCTGGGAGCTGCGTTAAAGTTGGGGGTTAAATGCCTTGCTCCTCTGCTTTTCTCGTAGAAATATTCCCAGTCTGTGCAGCGGTTGAACTCAAGTCACAGGCAGTAGTAGTTTCTGTAACTGTTTACAGTCTGCTTCTGCTCATGTTGAAAAACCCAGTTTCAGATATTCAGAAAACAGGCCTCCCTTCAGACATCATTATATAATATTACTGCACAAATCCCAGACTATTAAGGGACAGTAGGGGATTATTGTTGAGATATTTTGGGTGGGAATATAAAACATATGTCGGATAAAGTCCTCTAATCATACACCGGCAATGCCCATAATTCCTCATCTGTCCACAGTGTAGTTCCATCAGCAACATTTATTAAGGATCTGAAGTGAGTTGAGCTTTGATCCCTTGATGAAACAAAAATGCTGTCCTTGTTCAATATTTCATATTTTGTTTGTGCATCTCTTTGTGTGTATATGAAAGGCTAGGGGAGGAAAGGGAGCGAGGGCTAAAAAGAGCACTGTGTCACTGTTTGTTTGAAGCCAGTGCTTCATTGATTACCTCACAGGTTTCAAGGTAGCCGAGGATTTTCCTTTTCCTGCATTTTCTCACAGGGCTTTCTTCGGGTCTCTGAGTGTACTCAAGTAACCTCATCGATAAATCTGAAACAAACCTGCCTTGCAAGCAAATCATGGGCTTGCAGGGAAAAACTGCAAACTCCATTTAAATGCAGAGGGCGAATGTCATTTTATGCTGCTGTTGCTGTTAGCAGTAATGAAAATCATAAACATTCATATACAGTAATACATACTGTACGCTGCATAGAATATATATGTCTTGTTGAAGGCTAAAACACATAATGAATCAATCTAAATGTCTTACACAGATTCATGTAAAGACAGAGATTTAAATTAGGTTAAAAAGTGATGACATTCTAATAGTATTCCTCTCTCTCTCATGTGCAAGCTAAACACCAAAATGTTCATACTATCCAACAATTAAATAGAGAATTACTGTTTTAAATGGACAATAATCCCCCTAACCTTACTGTATATAAATGTATATTTGGCACAACAACACCTTTAAATGTTTTAAAAGAAATTTAATAAATAATTAATTGATTAATTATTAAAAAAAAATATGAAAATGATCAGCTGAAGCACTAGAATGAGGAAACAACTGTTCATATTTTGTAACTTTCATCATTTGTTGGATGGATGAAGATTAATTCTACCCCATCTGTTTTCTAAAAATCTATAAAACCTTAAAGCTCTGAAACAGGAGGCGAGTGCATCACACTTATATATGGAGGGAAAAAAAATCAAAGCATGGCTTTGCTGACAAACTGAGATGGAAAAGTGCTGCCTTTGGATTTCATCTATTAGGGAGGGAGGTTGTTATGCAGTGAAAAATCAACACTAAAGAGATATTGCTTTTTCAGAACAGCATGATCTGTGTTGGATTTTTCAGATATGGAAAGCACGCCCGGGGTCACTGAATAGATCATCTAATATATGCGGCAAATGCGCTGCTGAGTTCAGTTTTGAGTTGTTTTGCCTGTTTACAGCTCCACTTCCAAAACCACCAGCCATGGATAATCAGATTTTTCTTGGACTCTAACCATTTGCCAATGCATCCTGATGAAACTACACGTATTATTCAGTGGGTAGGAAACAACATGATCATTTCCTATATCACTACCTGAAATCACACCTTTCACCACGTCTACACTCTCACACATCAACTGGCATTTTCTTGGAAAAATGAACCAAGACTCCAGCATCAAAACACAATGCCGGGTAAACACAGTTTCAAGTAAACACTCATCTCTGTAGTGGTGCATAATTCCAGGAAATATAGCATGTGAATCTGAGGTGACGTGTATGTGTTTCTGTCCTCATTAATGATGTGGTGTAAAAAAGGCTGTGCATGCAGGTCATGTAATGGGAGTTGGGGTAAAAAGTGAACATTGTGTGAGAAAACATTTACATAATAAGTGAAAAGTTTAGAGAACATATTGTATCCATATTGCATGCAGCTGTGAAAAATAAATGGTATATTTTAAGCTTCCCAATATCCTGCAAATTTTGTCTTGTACTGATTTAATTACTTTTCACATCATGCACACAATCTCCCACAGAAAACACATATTAAATGATCTTATATCTCGAAACTTTTGTAGAATATTCTGTGCTGAAGCAACTTTTGACCCACTACCAATCACAGTCCTTTACAGAGAGTTGAACTACAAAGCAACGAGGACCTGATTGATAATTTTCCTAAATTATATTCCACCACAACTTTGACCCTTTGGACTAATGGGTGGGTAAATATTTTGATCGTACAGTGGAAGTCTGCGTCACCAAAAAGCAGCAGTAAAAGTTAGTGATGGTGAGTCAACGTGACATGTTTAAAAAGGTCAGAACAAAAAGAACATCCTCATTACTGAGTTACAATTGTTGCTACACCAAATACATACATTCTTTAGGGAGGGCATGAGGTTACACACACTGAGTGAATGATTTATAAGGCCTGATTTATCAAAGGTAATTTTAAACCAGTGTGAATACCTGCAGAGAAACCTGTCAGAGAAAAGGGGAAGGGTTAAGCAAGTTGTCAATGTAGGATGTCGGTGGGGTTAGAGATGTGGTAGCTCACTGAACGTCCAGTCAGTAGAAATCTGCACATTTTACTCTGCTTCAGGGTTGAGTGGTGGGAATCAAAAAGGTCACATACCTGTGGCAGCTCTGAGATCTCAGCATGTGTTTTCTTGTGTGTTTGTTACAGCCTGTGTGTTCTCACACTGAGAACCTTTCAGTTTACATAAACAGTAATGCCTTTTTAAAAACCTGCAAAGCAACTATTGTAGCTACAGTACTAAAGTCTAATCTTGAAATGCCACTGTTACAGCAATATAACAAGATCTTTAGCTACAATGGTTTCCAGTGACAATGGCAGCTTCCAGCTTCTGTTAAGTTTTTTGGTCACTCAACCCCCAGCTATTGGCTCTTATTGTCTATTACAATAATTAAAACTATAAGTCATCTAAAACCAAGGTGCCTACTACTATTCTCTTTGATGTATTTGAGAGCTGAAACTACACAGAGTCTCTGCATTAACAAATTGGTTCGTTCAGAAAATTCAACCACAGCTGAACATGTCATCAAACATCAAGAGCTAAGATCTTCCAGCTTCCTTGTTTCTCTACTGATGTGATTTTGTCCAGTGGAATATTAAATCAGGCAAAAGATGGGTTTAGACTATTCAAGTAATTCCTCAAAACTTACTTGACATATGAGGATAAATTATTATCCCATTTTCTTTAACAGCATCAGGTTACGCACACTCTTAATGATTCATCAACGTCCAGTTTATCAAAGTAAATATTAATCCAATAAGAACAACTGCACGGAAACTGTTCAGGCAATGGGTTAAGTAAATTGTTTGTTTTTTTTGGTGAGAGACATGGTACTTTCCATCACATTCTCCCATGATCTGTTGATCTTTTTAGTTGCTGAACTTCCAGTTACCTGAAAAATCTGCAAATTCATATTCTCTTTTTTTTCTTTCAGAATAATCACTCCTATAGGTCATCTAACACCACAATGCATTACGCTATCACACACTAAGTCTTTGGTGTACTTGGGAGCTGAAACTCTGCTTTAACAAACATTGTGGTTTGGAGACTGGCTGCCTCTATCACTGGCCTTGACTCTAAATTCTGAGGTAGGTTTTGTTTATTATAGCGCTGATATTCAGAGACTCTTATTGCACCAGCCAGAACTGAGTGACTGTACAGTGTGAACTGCAGGTGAAGCTACCACACAAAATCGCCACCAGTAACTTTAATCACAGACACCTGCTTGCTTGAGATAGCCTTCTGTGGGTGAGAGAGGGAATATCTGGTCGGTAGGTATAAGAATAACAGACACATACAGTATTTTTATCTGGACCGGTGTGTGTCAGGAGCTCAGCCCTCTTACAGATGCAGGAGTGTCAATCTGTGATTTGTAGCTGTCTAAGGATTTGCCCTTGAATCACAGGCGTCAGACGTCTGTTTGTTGATCCGTCTGAGTCGCTTCTGTGCCGAGGACCCTGTCCAACTGATGGCCTAATTCAATGTAAATACAGTCCCTCCCCAGCCTCCCTGCTGTTGCCAAAGACAGCTGTTCATCGGGTAGACTTGGCCTCCCGCCACTCCCCTCTGAGCTTTAGAAAACACTGTAAACTCCATTTCTTCCATGAATGAAACCATTAAAGGATGATTCAGGTCATTTTTAGCGTCACTCTTACTTTCATTTCTTTTCTTCTATTCATTTGATTGTGGTGAAAGGTGGTGACTTGTTTTCTAGCAGCGCTGAACTTATCTGTAGTTAAGAACACTGGACTTCAATTGCAAGAGTCGATCAGCAAATAGACTGCTACTCACTCATGTCGTAATATAAAAAGTAACTCATAGATAACTGGGCTGAAATGGGCTTTTGTCCATTTAATTTTACACAATAACAATGACAGAAACAAATCACATTTTTGTACATCAACAGTGTAAGCCTGAATGTATGTCAGTTCATTCATCTGGATGTTACTTTGACATGTACTACCCACCTGAACATTGTTGCAGACCAAGCACACCTCCTGTGGGGTGACCATGCACCCCCTAACGGCCGTGGCGTCGCCCAACAGGACAATGCACCCGCCACACCTCAAAAACTGCTCAGAAATGGCTCAAGGAACAGGACAAAGAACCCAAGGAGACGACCTTCCCTCCAAACTCCCCAGATCCCAATCTGATCAAGCATTTAAGGGATGAACCAGATCAAGCCAGATCCATGGAGGCCCCACCCCGCAACCCACAGGACCCGAAGGATCTGCTGCCAATATCCCAGTGCCAGACACCATGAGACACCCCCAGAGGTTCTGCATCCATGAGAGAGCTCATGGTTAGAGGGTTAGAGCTGTTCTAGCGGCATGAGGTGGACCTACACAATTTTAGGCAGGTGTTTTTAATGCTATGGCTGATCAGCGTATGTTAAAACACACAAAAACACATCTGTGATTAACTATGATACAAAATGCTATAATCTTTATAAACACATATTTTAATGTTTCAGTGACATACTGCGTTTGGGGAATTTGTGTTAACACATAAAATATCATGTGCGCACCCTAAGCTAATGCTGCCAAGTGACAATTTCATAACCACACACCCAACTGACATCATTTCCTACGTAAGAGTGAAGTAAACATAGTGACAACAATCCAACTGCCCACAGATGCATTACACCCGTCTGAATAAATACTGAGGAAGACTCAACAAGAGCACAAAAGTAAAAGACTTTTAATACTTTAACTTTTAATACTCAGCTTTCATTTGTTGCTGCTACTAATGAAGCCTTTTACTACATAGAGGTCAGAGCAGCTATTTCTTTTATGGACAACACTAATATTTTAGTCAAATGATAAGGTTTACTCTCATTTCCACAGCTGCTCTCTAATTTTGGCCCCAGGAAGGCCACTCATTTGTTATCAGGAAATGGGGCCAGTGCACCTTCACTATCTATCAGTCTTGGGGACTACCTGTGGGGGTCACCTAGCAACACACTCACCTCCAAGTAATGATACAGCCCAAGGCCGTAGACACAGGGAAGCTATAACACAGGCTGTTACTGGGCCCGGCCACCTGCCCATGGATCAGTTTAATGTTCTCTATAACCATCACATACAAGCCAGTGTCATTCATCCACACCAGGGAGAGTTTGTTGAAGAGGTGTCTGCCTCGGAGACAAGCATGAGTCAGACATTTCAGAAAACAGTGACAAGCTGCCACACTCTGTATATTTACTGTTTTATTGGTCACAAGCATGCATATTTACACTCTCTTGTATATGCAGCACAGAGAAACAGCATAATTGTGTCTGACACAGCCCTGACACTACCCTTTTTCCATTCTCACTCTGTCGCTCCTCTTCCCTGGTAAGTGTGTGCCTCTAGGCCATCCTGCAAGACATGAAAAACACAATTGTGCGAAAGTGTTGTGTGCCGTGGACTGAATTCAGAAAGCATTTGACAACTATATACTTTTTTTTTAACCAAAAAGAGAACTGTGATTGTTTAGACACAGCACAGAGCATTTATCTTCCTCACAGTGAGACATGGGACACTTAAAAGATGTTTTCTGTCAGACTGCCATGTATGTTGGCAGCTTTTGTTGGATATTTGTGTGTTAACAGCAGTTAAGCAGAAGTAAGAAAGGTAATTTGTTGTGATTGTATTATTCACTGAGATGTACTGTGTGAGTAATATGGGAACAAAGAACTACAAAAAAAACAAACAAATATGTTTTGACCAAATGATGACTGTATGTAGAGAGAAAAGATATAACGCAGCAGAAAACAGTGGCATCTGCCTTTAAATAATTCCTCAAATACATTGTTGCAGCTGGAATTGTAGGTAATCTGAATCAATCTGTATCTGGCACACTGATAACCCTTTTCAAATGAAGCATACTCTGTGTCAGTAATACTTTTATCTCAAAATTTTTAGTGGACTTGAGTGGATGACAACTCCACGTATCACCCACCGAAGATATGTACTTGCAACAACTCCCTAAGTGAGTCTCTAGTTTAGAGTCAAGGCAAAGTAGAGTTTCATTGTCTGGGTGCATCTCCCAACTTCAAAGTCTGTCTGAACATTAGATATCAATGGACCCCCAATGAGGCCAGCGGGGCCTGCCCACTGGGCCTGGCTCCAGCATTGGCAGCAAATCGGGGCCCCTTCCATCTGCTGCCCTTGTCCTGATTGTGTATGTGTGTGTGTGTGTATGTGTGTGTCTCTATCATCTGCTGAACTCAATGCCTCTCTGTTTTCCTGTTATTAGGCCTGAAAAGACGCACCAGATGGCTTGTGGGAAAAAAATCACACTCCTCCAAAAAGGCAAGAGGCAGCACCCACAGTCATGGTAGAGCTCTGAAAGATTTAAGACATACACAGCACACTTTAAACACACACACACATATATATATACAAAGACTTCATTGGTTCATGCTTGACTTGTATAAGCAGCATATGTCCCCAGGAAGGATTGACAGTGGCACATAAATCACACAATCCAGTCTTGAGATGCATTCGTGATATATTGACCCAACACACACATGACCTTGACTCAGTGGCTACATGGTATGTTAGAATTGGCACTGTGTGTGTAATCATGGTCTGTTCGCAAACTGAATAGCTGAGTCAAGTTTATTTATAGTCCTTTACACAAGCATGTTTCAAAAGGATTCATATATCAAACACAGTCTAGCTCACATTCACACTGATGGGCCATTTGGAGTCTCCAGTACACATGACCTGCATTTGAGAGCATGAAAGCTCTACACAGAGGGAGGCAAAGCTGAGCCCCAATTCTCTGACATAAATACTTTTTCATTTTGGAAAATACACTGAATATGAAGCTACGGCCAACAGTTAGTTAGCTTATCTTAGCACAAAGATAACGGAAACAGCTGGCCTAGTTCTTTGCAAGTGCAACAAAATCTGACATATTCCTTTAAGTCCACACATCATCCTACTAGGAAACTGATATTGTAAGTGTTTGGTGCTTGGTTGAGTCATTTTTCAATCAGGCTTCCTGCATGCTAGAGTCAAATGCACTGAATCTTTTGCTAAATAAATCTAAGCTTTAGGTTTACTGGCCAGCTCACTGCCATTATGCTCTGATTTCATCTTCAGAACATGAACAGCTCACAGAAAACATTTATATACCCAATAGTCTACTTTTCAAAGACAACACCCTGTTCAGATGTGATTCTAAATGATCCCTTGACCCACAAACAGCTTCTTTTTCATTTTTTCTACTCATGATGAAGCCGCCCTGGAACACTCACCCTTCCAGTAAATTGTTCTGTCGAACGCCTGTGTCGCACACTCATGTCTTTTTAATTCAGCACCTCGAGTCGTGAGAGCTCAGGCCGACTGACGGACTACGGCTCAAAATACTACATAACACTGTGCAGCGAAATGTAGCATGCAGTTGCTAGCTCATCTGGGTTTTTCTTCAGGTTATCCAGGCTTACAGACACACACACATCATCATATTAGTGGCTGCGCTCTTAACGGCAATTTAGTGATTTCAATTCCCTCTTGGCTGCTGCCTGTTTTTTTTGTTGTTTTTTTTCATCATACTGTAAGGGCAAAATGCAAAGGAGCCTGTGAGGTTTAATATACCAGACATAATTAAAAACAGAAATGTGTAGAGGTGTGTGTGTGTGAATTTGTTCATTTTCATGTATGTGATACACTCAGCAAAATTCTTTTCTTTCAGTCTTTTTCTCTACCCTGTGGTCTTGTTTTTCCTGGTGTAACATCCAGCGCCATGGTTCCCCTGAGCAGTGCCACCTCTTCCTGTCCCAGCCCTCCTGGCTGAGCTCCTCAGAGAGCCGGGGTCTGGTCTCCAGGCTCAGAGGAGGCAAGCTGGCCGTGGGTGATGTTTTTTTGATCCTCACACCAGACGCTGTCTCACCTCCACAACAGACAGGCTCTTTATTCAGTGACGCCTGAAATTAGATGGTGCACTTTTTAGGTGGATGGAAATGTTGCAGTGTGTTTGGCATTGGGGCAGCCCCTGCCAGTCACTGAAGCTACGGTAGCATCTGGAGATATACTCCATAGACTTTTTATTATCCAGAGCAAAATAAGTCTTTCTCTGTGCATGCAAGAGTATGTTCATTCCACCCAATTTCCACAGTATGTTTCTGCATGTGTGCTATTGTGCAGTCAGTCATGCATGAGGGAATGCTTTATCTGTGACACAATTGCAGCTCTTCCAGAATTAATTCACCGCTGCCAAAACCAACATATGCTCTTGTCTTACAGTGACTCTGCATATGCCCAAGCTGTTGTTTTTAAACGTCTTTATCGGGGATGAAGCATCTGTACAGTGAGGTCATGTGTTCAAACTGCAAAGAAAACTGACATAGAGGGGTAAAGCTTGTATAGTATTCCACTTACTCACACACGGTTAACTGACTGTACAGGGAACACACACTTCAGATCTCTTAACTGGACTCTCTCTCTCTCTCTCTCTCTGGCCACATCTTCTTCAACACCTCTTCTCCATCTCCCTCCTCTTTCTGCTTCTATTCCCCTCTCCCACTCCCCGAGCAACTCCCCCTTTCCCTCTCTCTCACTCTCTCTGCATCCCCCCTCTCTCCTTTCAGTGCTGCAGCCCACCCTGCTCCGAGCTTTAATGGTACATGCCATTAGAAAGCCCATCTCTGGAAGGGAGGAGGGGAGGGTGGTCTCAATCTCAGCTAAGAGGCTACTTTAGTCCCCCAGCATAAGCACATTCACAGATGTCTCTGCACGCGTGGAGCAGTCTCACCCGTCAGGACAGAGCAGCCCGCTTCTGTGTGAGCCAACGAGCCGCGGACAGAGAGAAACACAGAGGGACAGGGAGATACAAAGAGACGTAGAGAGGAGAAGGGAGGGAGGGATAGCAAGAGAAAGAAGAGGTGAAGAGCCACGGAGCAAAACACATACATCGTTGCCACTCTGACGTCTCCTCTCATACGCCTGCTTCAGCGTGTGTGAGCGCAAGAAGAGCAGAGAGGGACAAGAGGAAAATAAATCCGGAGAGCTTGTGTCCTCTCTTTGTTTTATATCCCCTTCTTTCTTTTTTTTATCTTCATCATCCAAGGCATGAAGGCGGGTGTCAGCTGGCACGGCAGAATAAAAGAAGGGGATGCTTTGAATGCTGCCTCTCTTTTGACAAGGGACAAGGAAGAGGAAGCGGGGGACAACACACAGCAGGGACAAAAACAGGATTTCTAGAATGAATGGGAGTCCTTCTGCCGCATGTGCTGGGAATAGCAGTCTCACACTGAAGTCTCTGAATGAGGTAAAAATAATGATACCACTTTATCTTCCTTTTTTTTTCCTCTGTGCCTGATTGGCCGACGGGGTCAGATTTAGATCTGAGAGGCACTTGAAAGCATGCACATGAGCTTGATGGAGATGAAAAAATTTCCATGCTGATCAGGTTTGGAACAGCGGTGGGGAGATTGCCATCTTTGTCCCTGGGTTGCTGTGTACAGCAGCGCGGTGGAAGTGAGAGGGAAAATCTATGCATGTTGCATGCCGCAGAGAGGCAGTGTGAGCTGGGGGTAGAAGAGGAGTCACTGTCGACCTGATGAAAAGAATTGCTGATAATCCTCATGATGAGCGTTTGGGTGCTGAGATAGCGGAAGGGCATGGAGAGATTTTCTCCCACACAAGGTCCAATTACGATTTAGATTCAGTGAGTTGAGCTGATAAATGCAAATTAAATTCACTTTTTCATAAAATATGTATTTTATTTTCTATGGTGCACATTTAAAAAATCATGTGAAAGAAATAAAACACATGAAGACTCAAAAAAGGGTGAGTTTGGGGGTTGAGGGATAGAACAAAATGCAGTGCGTGTTTTCTAAAGCAAAGTCTGACAGCGCAGTTCTTCTGGTGACCCTGGGGAGCCGTACACTACCTTCCAGACAGAAAATAACAACTTGTCCACAGAAGCGAACAAAAAAGGGGCACTGGCTTGAGAAAAGGGAAGCTTGAGTTGGAGTTAAGTGGGCTGTACGTTCTCATTTCTGACACCTAGCCTGGAAACCCCAGCTCTTTGAGAAAGGACGCAGTGGGAAGTGCTTGTTTTGTTGAGCAGCACAGGTGCACAAGCAACTTTGTTCCTTAATCCTGAAAGAAAAACCAGTAGTGCATTGTTTAAGCCATGTTCCACTGTCCACTAATGAGACAATGATGGCATAATTTGACTTTGTGTATCCATGGTATAATTTAGAAAAAAAAGCAGGAAACACTGTTCAAGTATTGTGATGGGGGCAACAGGGGTGGCAGTCTCACTGAGCATGTAAAACGTGCATTGGCAATATCAATACTGCAGGTTTCAGCATTTAATTTTATATATTTCTTCAGTTAGCAGGGACTCTGAGTCGTCTCAGTGGAAAATCTTGCACAGTGTGGTTACGGTGCCAAAGGAGTGGGCTCAAGTCCTAAGCCCTTATTCATCTGTCAGGACACATCAACCTGACTCTCACTGGAAGTTCTGACTGGTCCAGTCACAGCATGCTGACACCCATCATGACATCAGGCATATATGCAAGCTCATATTTTCACATTCAGGCCACTGTCTCTGAGAAAAAGACAGAAGAGTAAAGCCTATATTGTTATTATTTTTGGTGGAGTTATTAGTATTTAAATACTATTAAATAGCTATTTGATACTTAGATTTACTGAGCCTTATAGTGCTGCGAGAATGTGTATTTGTGAGAGGAACTCAAACTTCTGGTCACCACAGGGCCGTGTGTCTTATTAATCCACACTGGGAAATATTATAAAATACACAATGGTGTGTTTTATTCCTCCAGCTGAATTGACTATTTGTCATCCTCCTTCTATAAACGTCCTCATCTGTTCCACAGTCTACATACATTATAGCGGCAACACCTGGCACCCGTTCCTCAGCCTGTAGCTACAGTATGCTCACATGCAATAAAGCCGTGTGTGTGTGTTCCCAGCTGTTTCTCACATGGGTGTTAGCATGCTTCTATAACGCTGAACTCTCTGACCACGTACATATTTAGTTTCTGCTCAGTCTGGCAATGTCAGCAAATAGCATCCAGATCTCATTTAGGGAAGCGGACGGCTTGTCTGTGCTCATGGTTGCCCCTCTCGCCTTGGCCATACAATACACAAAGTGCTGAGGGGCCAGAAATACACACCTAATGTGGCTGCAGTTCTGCCACTTTAAATCATGGGTTACAGTATGAAATAGAATAGAACAGAATAGAATGGATCTATTGACACCACCTTACACAACAAACCTTTTATTAATACTTTCCTAGCCTTTCTTGACTTTTCTTAACAATATTTTATCCATTTAATCAGTTAGGAAAAGCCCTAACTCTCCACCTCTTGGAAGAGCTGATGGGTTATTGTAAAGCAGGAAAATCCACAATTCTTACAGTAATCATTCAAATGTTTACGAGTAAACGTGAAGTAAGTAAATTGAAGACAAAGCAAGCTGCACCTCAACGCATTGCTATTTCTACATAAAACTTCTCTTTAAAATGCATCATAACAGCATATTATGAAGTCTTAATAAATGTTATACAGATATTTACTATTCACTTTACTGTAAATATCATCATAATATACACATTGTACAAAACAGGCATACTATACATTATCTAGTAGAAATGCATGTGTTGCATGTCCATATGTGGAGTACACATGTTCATCACCAGTAGCTCAGCTGCATTTCACACATCATTGCACAGTGTAATAATGTGTATGAAGCCTGTCAAGACGGAGGGATTAGACTTTGCTCAAATGTTTTGAAAGCTATTGACAAAGCTGCTGAGGTTTTGAAACAGAGGGCAGCGTGTGGGTGCTGTGTAAAGCGTGTCTACCCACACTGAGAGCTCACAGATACAGGTTTTTGAACCCCACTCCACTGGGCAAAATTCATTGTGTTTGATGTCTGTTCAGTGTGTGCTGTAGGTTTCTCTTTGAAGGTGACTGAGCTTCTCTGCAGATTCAGTCATGGAGCTGTCCCGCCTTAGGCAACAGAGGGGCAAAGCAGCAGACATGAGAATAAATCATCACCTTTATCACATACAATAGATACTCTATATGGCTGAACATCCCACAGCATGAAGTGCATACAGTACAGCCTGTGCTTAGATGCACACGGGTACATATAACTGGAGTAGTTCTTACATACACTGTACTACATCATGCAACTGCACATATAAGCTTTGGAAAAGCACACTCAACCTGAAGAACCACTTTCTGCATCTACATAATCAAAACGTAGAATCCACTGCAGGAGTGGGAATTCAGTAGCAACCTATGTAGCAACAAACAAATGCAAAACAAGTGCAATGATTATTAGGGGGATATTTTCCCTGGTAAATCAACACAAGACACATGTGGTGTGAAAATGTTATGTGCTATAGTTTGCATGTATAATACACTAGCTGCAAACATGCAAAACACACCTATTTGTGATTTGCATTTTTATACCTTGAGAAACACCAGCATTTTAAAGTGAAATTCTAATATCAGCAAGCAATTGTGATTACCTATGCATGGTGAAGCATTGGATGATTCATACTTGAAGGAACATGACATTGTATTCAAAGTGCTTAATCCAATTTAATACAAATGGACGATGAAGCTTATCATGTCTGTTACCAAAATACAGCAATTTTTACATAACCATAAATCCAAGCTGTTGTGTTTCCTACAGTATGAAGAAACAGATCAGTTTACATAGAGACAGATAGTTTACAATAAGAAGTCCTCTTGCAACAAGAACAACTGAAAAAAATTGCTTTGAAACATAGAAAGCAAAACTGATTAGCTCTAAACGTATTGTAAATGTGTGAAGTTATGCTACACATCTCTGCCCGCAAATGGCTTTGCAGGGCGTGGATGGTCATGAGAAACTATTACCTTTTCACGTTATTCCATTTTGTTCTAATGGTAAACATCAGAATCAGAGAAAGGGAAGCAAGATCTGTGTTAATACTAAGGCTATTTGTAACAATGGAGCTCTTTAGCACTAAATATAGGTCGCTCTGCTTAGCAATGTCAAAAGCTGAGGTCTAAATTGTGTGAAAAATGTGATGGTATGGTCTGACTATGGTCCATGACAGTCCCAAAGGCAGGGGCTTAAAACGCACTGGGCACATGCTCTTTTTAATGAACAGTTTAGAAGCAAAGTTACAGCAAAATGAAGACTAAGAGCAATCTGTTGGGCCTTGCTGCGGTGCTGTTGTACCTCCGTGGATTACACTCCATGGGGCACTTAAAATCTGTCTGGCTGCCCATTAAGACAGCCACTATCCTGGCTCATTAATGTCCTGCCGAGGAATTAGAATAAACTGTGCTCCACAGACTCGTGCTGGCAGAGGCTCCCTGCCTTCTCTCCAGCAGCTATTCTCCCTCCAGGGACAGCAGTTGTTTGCCCGAGGTACATCAGAGCAGCTTGGAGTGACCAGCAACACAGAATAATTAGATGTTCAATTCCTCCAGACTGCTTGAGCTGTTGAATACATCCTGACTTGTTTCAGCAATTTCAGCAGAGGTTGCCAAATACAATCGCTGTGCAGGACATCACCACTCACTTAAATGCGCAAACAGGTTTGAAAATCGAGGATTATGAGAGGAGGATGGGAAATGAAGCTAGTGATGCAATGAGAGTCAGAATTTACTGCATGAAAATCAAAAGGAATGGCGGGCATGAACTACGATTTTTTCTAATTTTGGGGGGGTTTTTTGGACCAAAACCTTTTACAATTCTAGTCAGTTTACATTATTACTTTACAATATTGTTCATTCCAAGTGCCAAAGTGCTTGGATTTGATTATGCTTTTTCTGTCGATGCTGAACAAGTTGGTCTGAGTGTCAATAAAATGAATGGCATCAGTTTCTGTTTCACAGGGATTTGCTGCTCAGGCTTGTAATTCTGTTTACTCGTTCAATCAGAAATCCTGCACGATTCAAATAAGTTTCCCCTTTTTCTTAATGAATTTCTTTGGTATAATCTCATTATGTGTATTTGTGGTTACCCACGGCCCCTGGGGGCAGTACTGTTGTGTTAGAAAAAGTGGGTATTAGGGACAGCTGGCAGTGTGGTATCGGCTGTGTTCATATTCATCAGGCCTGCTAGAGATTAGGAGACGGAGCAGCAATGCTACTGGGGGCGTATAGTGTGTGCAGTCACATAGCGTACAGTATACACAGACACACAGGCACAGACAACCCACCACTACTCCATCCCCCTCCACACACACACACACACACACACACAAAAGCGCACAGTCTACAATATTTACAGGCACAAACAATAAGCAAAGCTCCTGACCCAGCCCTCGAGCTTTACCTCCCCCACTGTCAAACCATATTCTGCCACACACAGTGACCAAGAATAGAGTGAAAATCACTTCTTCACACTCTCTCTCCTCTTTTCTCACCCATCTTATGATATTTTCTTTGAGTGGTACAATTACGTAACATAAGAGAGAGAACAGGAAGAGCCCCGCTCTGCTCTTCATGGCAAAATGAGCTTAACCTATAATCAGTATGGTGGAGATGGCACAGCTTGTGTTCAGCTCAGAGAGAGGAGGGGTTGCATTGAGCTAATTGTGAGGCTATAGTATACTATATGTCCTGCCTAACAGTAGGTGTCTGAGGTCAGGAGGCAGAGATCATCATTTCACATAATGACAGAGATCTTCCCTTTTCATCAGTATACTTAACACCTATGATACCAGGACTATTGGCTGACATCAAAAATAAAGTAATATGATCAAATAATTCTTAACATGAAGTGCAGTCATTTGTTCAGGGCATAATCAGAGGTGTAATTTAGAGAAAAAATGTAACCAGACTTGTTATTTTCAACCCGAAGATCATTGTTGATGCATTATACTAACCAAAGTAAGAGTCTGTTCATGACTAAGACTACCAAAAAAACGACTGATTTTGGCAGAGAATCTTCCATATCTTCTATGGTGTTTTTTTTTTTTTTTTTTCTTATTCTGTCTGAGAAACATCCTGTTCCTTCCAGGGATCGCTGCTGTAATTAGTCGCAGATTAGACAACAGCGATGGCAAACACACGGCACAACAAAAAAGTCCTGGTTTTTAGGCACAAACAAGCTCTCTCAATTACCCTCTTGAGAAAATCCGAGAGGCTTTGTAGTAAATCCCTCAGCTTTAAGGAGACCTAAGTGTCCATCCACCTCTGCAGGGGGAAAGGTTCACCTTATAAAAACATGCTGGGAGATCATTTCAGTAACCTGGCTAACACTGGCCATGGACAGAAATCACCATCGCCTAGTTGGTGCACAGTGTACAGATATAAAAATGTCACCCAGGTGCAACAGCAGCTCAAGGCAGCATACCTAATGTGAAACCTGATAAGTGAATCAATCACTGGACAAAACTTTACCTAAACTATAATTTGCAGCAGAAACTCTTCCCTAGTCTAAAGAGATTATATTGTACTTCTTCTCAGTGAGTGTTACAGAAAGTAATACACACGAGCAATAAACACACAGACCGGCGTTTATAGATTGAAATCTCTCTAGCACCTAATAAACCATTTACTGATTGACAGAATGGATTCATAAAAGCTGTAATAGGAGTAAAGTGGACATCACAGGGACATGGGACACATTAAGAGTATTTGTTTATTGTTTTAGCCTGTTCAACTGCTCACCACAGTGTGTGTTTACACTGTAAAAATATCACATTTTCCAACCTGATTATTTTTTTAACCTTTATGTGTTTTTAAAAACGAGCTAATTCCTTTTTTTTTTTCCTAATCTAAATGTAATTGATCCAAGAATCCTCTGAAGTCCCCAGACCTTTGGTTGAGAACACAGTGTACAACAGCATCAAGGTGAACATTACTGAATTCTGTATTGTCCTGCTTCTTTTCTGTGTAATGCAACATAAGGCTGCTACAGTATGTTTAGAACGCGCTCATATGTCCGCCAGCATCTTTCTCCAGGTCATCTTTGGTCATACATACCTTCTCATCTGCTGTAGGAGGAGAACACCATGCTGTGTTCAAGCTGCGCTGGGCTTGTGTAGGTGGAAATTCACAATAAGGGTTTCATTTGGCCGCCATGATCGAGAACTTGTACAGGATTTTTTTTTAACTGTCGGGATCAACTTTGAGATTTCACCTCTGTTTAACCCTCAGGTTTCAGAGCCACACAGCAGCACAGAGGTGTCGCTGCTGTATAGAGCTGCCTTTTGTTTTCATGGTGTATTGTGTCAATTTGAGAGTTATGCAATCTACAAAAGCCATCTTGTCCATTATTAAGCTGGGCTTTGATGTGTTTTGAGAATCCAATGTCAGCACTAACAATGCTGTCAGGGTTTAAGAATTCAACCACAGATTCAGTCTCTTTCTGTTGATCTTGATAAGAGGAACTGTTCTGTTGTTAATAATGAATAGGACCTTTGTCAGTCAGACATAAATTATGTCTCTAGGCTGGATGGGAATGCGTGGATGGCTGCTTATGATTTGAAAGTTGCATTATTGAGATGTCGAATATGTTCCACCACATTCCTCTTGAAAGGTCTGATGCTGATTGCTACAAAAACCTGGTAAATTGTAAGAGGAACAAGAGAGGTAATGGAGCACATCCTTGACTTACACCCCATTTCATGGTGGGAAAGAGCTGGAGTGTGTTCTCACTGCATTACATGCAAAACTCTTAATTTCATTAAAATGGCTGTAAACACAATCTATAGTGCAAACTTGAGGCTCAAGCACACATAACCATGATTTTACCATCTAACACACTGATTTTGACTCGTTGAGGATGTTCATGAGATTTAAAGTAGCTTATAGTAGAGTGATCCAAGAAATCCAAACATAAACGCGTAACTTCCGCCTCTGCATTTCAATGTTACGTAACCTGCTGCTCTGGACCTTGGCAAACAGCTGATGAGTGCAAAAAAAAAAGAAGAAATGCCAGTAGGTTAGTGCATTATGGCTTCCATTTTCTAAATGATTTTCTAGATCTGAGACCAATCTGATTTACTAATCTAACCCACAAAAACACTATTAAAACCATGGCTTTAAAAAAAAAATCTATCCATAGATGCTGAATGTGCTGAATTCATTTTCTTCCGTGGTGCGATCATCCTTGTTGCACAGTATGAAATAGGATTAGCACAGAGAGAGGGCTGTCTGGTTTTCCTATTCGGAGTTACTAGAGGTAAATGTAGGCCGTAGTTGTGACTGTTTTGACTGAGTAAGATGGATAAACATTCATTTGCAGCAGGGAATTACTCTAGAATTAATATTAATATGTGTTTTTCCTTCTGTGTTATATTTACATTTCAAGACCAACAAAACCAACACAGAAATAATAACAAATACAGAAGAAAATGTGTCAAAAGCAGGCAGAATTTATTTGTATTTATCCTTCACAATATACTAGAGTCCTTAGTATTTCCAAACGTCCAACTACAACAACACCAAGTAGTCAGTTTAATTGTGTGGAAGTTTAACGCACTTTAAGGTGAGTGACAGGAGAGGTAAAAGAACTGGTGCCAAGAAAAGTCTGAAGTTCAGGCACCGCAAACAGTGTCACTCTGAGAGTGAGAGAGATGACAGGCCTTCCCTTCAACTGTTATTACATTGTTCTTATTGTTGCCATGACATTTCATGTGCAGGGCGTAGTGCCTCTCACTCACAGTGTTGCATCTCAGAATCACACTGGCACAGTGGCAATGCAGGCAATGTGTTCCCGGTTGCCTCGTGAATGCTGAGAGGTTGTCGCTAATATACCATTAAAATGTGGGTTTAAACCAGTCCAGTCACTTCTGCTTTTCCCGGACTTCTATTAGCAAGAAATATATTCTCTGAAAAACTCTCTCGATCCCTCCAGCACCTGGGGAGGGGAAAGCTCTTTTAAAGTGGGTTGTGTGTGGCTGTAAGAGATCCAGCTAATTGTCAAAAAAGATTTAATGTCAAAAGTTTTAAAGGACAAGGTGACCGGTTAGAGCATCTACCATGCACATTTATTGCCTCTCTGCTTTGGGCTCTAATTAATAGTTTTATAAGAGCAGTGAGCAGGAAGCCTGACCTGCCATGCACCAGCATTAATTTGTTAAGCTTCTCAGCTATAAAAAATAATTACCATGAACAAACTGTAAAAGACAGATACAAAATAAAGAGCTTAAACTGTTCGTGCTCATAATCATTTTCATAATCATTTCATAAGTGATGTGTCTGTGAACTAAAGAAGATTAGTAAGTTATGAAGAAGGTGGGCTCTAATGATAGAGATTTTTTTTAAGGTCTACTGATATTCAGTTTGATTTCATAACATGGGGAAACACTGACAGATGCCCCATTCCTCTATGTTTAATGATAACAAGCAGCGGAACTGATATACCACCGTTTACATATATTATGCAGTCCTGGGGCGCGGCATGATGCCCTCAGGCTACACCTACTAAACTGTCTCTGCCAAGGTTCTGAATCAAGCTTACTACTTTGAGAATATGTATACTGGTATTGGGGGCAGAAGTTGAGCAATGACTTGTGCATGCATGGTATGCAACCCCTAGTTTGTATCAGCTAGGCATTAGTGCCTCTCTCAGGATGTTATTTATGTCTATATTAAGGAAATGCCCAAAATACATGGACTCTGGCGCAGCTATGTTGGAGAGCAGGACAGGCAGAGTGTTTACAGGCACAACAATTCCAAACAGGACTGGCAGACAAGGATGAAGCTGGATAACAGCTGTTGACTGGCAGGTCTAGGTGGAGCTTCTGCAGGCACAGGCAAACCATGCTTCTCCAGAGCAAATGGGTGAAACTGGCAAGACATTCAAGTCCAAAAAGTAGTTTGTGGCTGTAGCATTAACACCACACTGGCGACTGGGTGATCTAGGGGAAGCTTGGAGAGAGAGAGATCTGGGGTTTAGTACAACAGCTGAGTATTGGATTAGGTCTCAGGTGTGTGCATGTGAATTGGCAGGAACAGGAATCAGGAAACCACACCCAGGTGTTGGGAAGTGCAGCATTTTCAGACTTACTGATCGGCCAAGCCCAGTGAAGTTCAGGTCAAAACACGATGTAGCATGACATTAGCTATTATTGTGTTTCAAACATATAATTTCTCTGTTAGACAGGTGATTTCTGAATGGCTCTGTCTGGTTTTTTAACAGATCAACAGGCGCACTGGGGACCTATTATAGTGTCTCCTCTAAAACTCTAGTCTGCAGTTGGGGAGGAATTCAATAAAATGAATCAAATCTGTTATAGTCATTTTGGAAATTTCCCATGAGAGACTCAAGTGAATGTCTTACATTTATATCCTGCCTCATCTTTGCCAGAAATTACAAGATTAGAACAAAAGTATTTTGCCAGACACTTGTACCAAATTACTACTATGAGATGTTGCTGAGCAGATAAAGGCGTGGGCTATTCTACAAATGCCATCTAGGTATCTCGGACAACATAATAGTTATTTGTGCTGGTGGCTTGGCATCTGGCATGTTCAAGATTGCTTTGTCAAAGAGCTGTATGGTGATCAAAATTGTTTCCGTTAAGAAATTAGCAGCAGGAATTTGCTGCTAGAGCCTCAAAGCCCGAGGAGTCCCTGTTTCCATAGCCTGCCACAGTCTGATGGTGTCAGCTCTCTCTCACATCATCGTGATAAATGATACCATGTACACAAGTACATTTGACTTTAACCTGGACTGCAGCTGTTCCTTTTCCTGTTTTTTTTCCTCTAATACCTCCTTTTGCTTTCAAGTTTGGGATAATATTACCTCATAAAATGTGGAGAAATGTCAGCTCAAGCTTTTGGAATTAATGAACAGAATAAAGAAGACATGAAAGCACATCACAGTGCAAACACAGACACAGTTAGCCATCTACTTAATTACTCTTTTGAGAGTTGGGTGAGAATTCTTTGTAATCATGGGTACAAGTGTTTGTGTATGTGTGTGTGCATGGACACCCGCATCATAGTGTTAATGAAACAGGATTATTTTAATGACTGCCAGACTATGTATACTGTTACATGCTGCTCAGTGTAGCGTCATCGTTAAGATAACTATGAACAGAACAATGTTCTTCACACAGGGATGGAGTTAGGTTATAATCACACAGTGGGTTGGGGCCGAGCAAATACCCTTGTGTATTGATTGATTACCGCTACAAGCTAATGAAATAAACAGAGCCTGAATGTCGATTCAGTCGGAGATCATGCCAGAGGGTTATAACTGCAGCCGTGTGCAATGAAAACTGTGTGCGCTCATATTCAAAGACCGAGAAGGAAAAGAGACCAAGCTTTATGCTTTGGCTGAGAACAGAGCTGTATCCTCTGCTGCTTAAGCCACCACGCAATCAGGGTCAATGCTGCTTTCAAATCAAGCTAGTGATGGGATCCTGACAAGTTGGGCCTTACCGCTTAACAATCAAGGGTAAAGAGCATCTAGTCAAAGAGGCAAACCGACAGGGCCAGCCTGCTAACAGCAGGCAGTCTTGCATTCACAGATGCATTTGGGAAGCACCTTGACTATAGTATGTGACAAAGTGAATTACAGTCATGGATGATACATCATATACATACCCCAATTTCAAGGACTACTCTAAAGGCTGCTGCAGTCTTTCACTCACTGGCTAATGACAGATGCACTGATCTTCCAAGAATTGCCGTTAACCAATTAAAACCTTCATGCTTCTACCAAGATGACTATGGAAGAGTGGGAGGATGGACGATGTACGATGTGACATGTCTGAGCTGCGGGGGTGATTCAAAGTAAACAAGAAGGGCAAAAAAAAGCATAGGAAAGGTGAATAACTGTTTCCCTCACTTAACTGTCAAATTCGTTCCTCATTGAGGGTTTACCAATGAATTTTGTGCCTCCAGGCTCCATCACAATAGTAGCATGTTCTTTATGTATTAGTCTCATCTGCTAATGTCTCCTGACAAATGCAGTTTCAAAATGAACTTGATTGCTTATTTCAGGCACTGGCTTCAAACCCTCTTAAGACCCTCTTGAGACTACATGAGAGGGCATGACAAAACAACACAAAAATACAAACTGTGCTGCTAATATCTGATGGCGCAGACATATACCACGGCGATTCACGGGCATATTTTAAGATACCAGTGGATTTGAGGTCCTACTGGGGATGGTTGGTATTCATTCATGGGCGCAAAGCTCAGAAATACCAACCTCTCTCTGAAAGAAAATTACATCACTTTTTCGCTGCATAATATAGTATAGAATATTCATGACAAAAAAAACAAAGCAGTTTAAAAGATATATACTGATATAAAATTAATACATGAAATAAATTAATATTAACACATTAGCTTTAAAAAAAACCCAAAGAGTTATGATTATTTCAATCGTGTTGTATCTTTATTTCCCAACACTGACATTTTTGGACCGGAAGATTCACACAGTAAAATTTTAAGCCCCTGATGATTTCAATGTGGCATGTACAGGAAAATACAGGCAGGCTCCTGGAAGGGCATTCCATTCAGAAGTGTGTTTAATTGATTGCTTTGGTTGTGTCAGTCAATCATTGCCTGGAATCATCTGGGTGGGTGTCACTGTCGATTGCAAAAAAAAAAATAAATAAAATCATCTATTTAATGTTTGATCATAAGCCTTTGGGCAGGAAGGCAACAGTCAGGGAGGCGGCAGGGTCATCGCTATTCTTCCACAGCGGAGCATTTGCGCAGAGAAAGAAAGTGGCGTCTTTCTCATGATTCAGATTGCCCTGTGAGGCTGGCTTGTTCCATACAGCTCTGAGAGGATTTGGAAGTATGTATGTGTGTGTAGATAACAACATATGTACTGTATGCGCCCATAAGGCCTCATGTTGTCATGCTTTACACAATTTGTCAAATCAAGCACAGGAGGAAGCTTTTATTTAATATGCAAGCTGGGATCTCTGACTATAAATGAACTTATTTCAAAGTTAAATATACTTGGTTATATAGTTAAATAGCAAAAACACTACAACAATTTCTTCCCCCTTTAACTTTCTGTTTTCCAACCCAACATTTAAAACAATTCTGCATGAAGTCAGTTTAGGCGACAATAATATTATTAATGAAATCTTTAATCAACCGAACAGCATTTCTCTAAGTTGTTCATTTTGCTTTAATGCTGAAAACCTAAATGATAGGTTTTCTAATTCAATGACAGTAACACAGATCTATATGTACATGCCTAATTTTTCAGCTAAAGGACACGCCGCAAAAATAAAAACTCCCACCAGGATGATAGTTAAACTGCATTAGCGAAAATTACCCTCATGCAACAAAGTTGTCGATTCTATGGTTCATTGACAGGAGACAGAGTTAACTTTACAATGACGTATGGCAATGATCACCTATGATCAATGGGCACTGTCAGGTTGATTCATATGCTGGAATTCAAATGCAGGAGGCAAACTTTTACACACATACAAAGCAGGGAAAAGATGAAAATCAATATGGCTGCAGCCACGCCCATACTGGAAATGAAAGCATGCATGCCATGATAATGGATATGGTTCTGGTGTGTAGCTCATGTTTTATTCCATACAGCGCAAAATCTTTATATAGAGCTACACAAGATGATTAATGATACAGGTGCAAAGGACATGGAATATGTTTCTGCATACTGTTACTTCCATTACAAGGTGTTCAATCAGTGAGGAGCAGAAATAGTCCTTTGGCAGTTTAGATGTCATTTAGTGGACCATTCTAACAATCTAGCACAGCTTCATACGAACACTGTAAGTGTGAGTTTTCTTTACATTTAGGACACCTCTGCCAAGGGCTTCACTGCTGCTACTCTTGTATAATTAGTAGCTGTCAGTGGCAGCTCAGGCAAGAACAGAATATAGATTAACTTTGAACTTTTTGTTTAAAGGCAGGTGAGGCCGTAACAAGAATGCCACCAAGCACTATATGGAAAGGCAGCCAGAGATGCATGAGGAAGAGCAGCATTACAATATTTACCATGTGCACAGAGAGGCGGGATAGCAGCCTTGAGATGTCTCACATTGTTTTGTAATCAGTAAGACACCTGCCTCATCTGGCTGAGTGATGCGCCCCTTTGTGTGTTTGAGCCTTTCCTTGCTTGTAGTGTGTGTTTGTGTGTGTGTGTGTGTGTGTGAGGTCACATATTTTATCCCTGATATATTTACATACTGGTAGACAGGATTGCATGATATTTGTGGCTGTCCGGGATGCTGTTACAAGAGATGAAGGCAGCCTGGTTGTCATAGAAGCTGTCGTATAATGAAGGTGGATCTGAATCAGATGAAGTGATGGGACTGGCACTGCTACATTCTCAATTTTCATTTTTGTTATGTTTTAAGGTAGCTAACTAGCTAGTGATTTTCCTATTTATTTAAGCGCCCACATATTTACTAATAACAATAGCACATACAATATGTGTCCCAGCCGTGGATGGTTGATTGATTGATATTTAAAGGCCTGGCTGGCTATAAATGGATTTCACACCTGATGATCTTATTCCAGGTTGAAAATGGATGTTGCTGCTATGAGTGCTCACTTTTTTCCTAACTTGCTGCGATGATATATGATTCTGAGTTGATCGTTGAAACCCACACACTGGATGTTTCTTCGCAAAATGCACCTTGGGAACCGATGTCCCAACTTTTAAGTTCTTAAATACATTTTATTGACTTTTATCAAAGAACCAGATATTTTCTAACAGGTTCTTGATCTTTTTTGTACTCATGATTTTGAACTGTTCTGTTTGTCTTGACCCCTACAATAGAAGTGCTTCAGCTGCTAACAGCCATTGTCGGTGTAAGAAAATTAGTTTACTTCTGGAACCACGGGTCTCCTGCTTTGCAACCAGTGGCCACACAGGCGGTTAAGCTTCCACAGCTATTGTGGAGCTAGGTGGCATTAGCTAATCTTCCTACTGGAGTCAAACTTAACAACACAATGGGTCCTCCCAAAAGCTGAATATCGTAAGGTATGTACACCAACAAAATTATATATCGAGAAAAAGTCTTGTATCACTGTTAATGGGCGCATCCTGCAGAGTTGACAGTGCATCTTCTAGCCTTGGCGTAACTGCCATAGCTATTGCCACAAGCCTGAAAAAATGTTACTTTATACTGTTTGAAAGAAGTTTGAAAAATATCACAATAACTGTTGCATCATTATAGTTAATACTTCCTCCACCAAATAGTTAATCCAAATATCAGGTCAACCCTAAGTGTTTGATGTACATTTGGCGAAGTCTCCTCTTTCTAACATTGTTTGGGACAAGCTTATGTAGCTGGTGGTCACTGCACTTCGATAGTTTAAATCCTCACCACTGCTGGGAGATAAAAATGTATCATCAGCTTTGTTGCACCAAACTT
This sequence comes from Lates japonicus, assembly GCA_033238685.1. Classification (NCBI taxonomy): domain Eukaryota; kingdom Metazoa; phylum Chordata; class Actinopteri; family Centropomidae; genus Lates; species Lates japonicus. Next base: position 27,377 of record BRZM01004019.1, read on the forward strand.
CCTCAAGTTAAACACTACTTAGCTTATTCAAGTCAAATTCTTCTTTCATTTTTCTTTCAGACAAAAATATAAAATCCTATGGCATACAAAGGAAAAGTATGACCTTTTCCAGGCCGCATTCCTTCATTGGATTTCTTTTTGAAATGTAAGCTTCAACACAGAAGTTCCACTTTCAAAATCTCATCAACTTTCGGCAGTGTAGGTAGTATATTCCTCTTCCTTTTGCAAAACCACTGAAAATATGAATTTGCTTTTGTGTAAAAATTCACTTTGATTTTCAAGTCAAAGACTCACAGGGTGACACAGAATGGCTAGTGAGCATCAAAGTCGCTGCATCATACTCTGATCACTTGCTTCATCTCCATCTTCATCATTTGGTTTTAACCTTCTTCAAATTCAGACATAATTTGTGTTCATAACCGTAAACTACTACAGATTCACTGGCTGGTGATGTCTCTTTTTTTGTCTACTCCATTGATGTTTTTGGGTATTCAGGCACTCCTATCACAGCAATGGCCACTGCAGTAGTGAACAAGCAATGGTAAACCCAATAACACAAACATTTTGTCAAATAATACAAACATCAAATACCGGCATATAATAACTAGCGATACATGGAAGTAATAAAATGATTTAATAAAATTTAAACCTACATAGGCTCAAATTGCAAACAGAGGAATAATCAAAGGAAAATTGATATTTTCAAATTTTTACCTCATCTTGCAAATATCTTCAGCGTCAGTCGCTTCCTGTTTCATCACTTAACACTAAGCACCTTCAGGGTGATTCAAAAACTACCCATTCGTAACACTATAAGCAAAATAAGCAAAGGAGGACATTATTTCATACCAAGCCATATCAGTGTATATGTACATTTGAGATTCTAAGACGCCTTAAGTTACAGCTGCCTAAATAGATCAAATGTTAACATTTGGTTTTGGACACTAATAATGACTGACAGGTTAGAGAAGCTACCCCAGTGATAAAGTGGCATGTCACATCAATGAAAGGGCTAAATCTAAGAAGGTTTAAAGCCATTTAAATAAAGAAGAAGAAAAGGCTATCATTTTAAAGTGTGGCTGGTGTTAAGCTTCACACAAATCTGATAAATACTGTGCCCAAAGTGGTTCATAAACCCTGTCTTAATGCAGCAGATGGGTACAATGTAAAATTCCAATATCTTCTAATTTTCTTGAGCAAGGCATAAGAAAGAAGCTGCCAGCATTTCTAATACAATAATACCAACGATTGCTAAGTCTTGGTGCAACATGATATGGAGCTGACTTTAAAGAACCTTACCTCATACTAGAGCGTACAACAACAGCATTCTGTTGCTAACTTCACCCAGTCAATAGAATCCCATTCACACTGTGCTATTATGACCGGCAGACATGAGCTAGTATTGTTGAAATCACTGGGATCCAACCAACGGAATATTTTCAGCAAAGGTTGCAGCTTAGGTACAAAGTCACAGAAACAAAAGGTTAAGAACACCTCATAAATGTCTCCAGTGTGTCTTTACATCTTTAAAACGTGACGCAGCAGCTTTGTTGTGCATCCAAAACAAGCAGTTCAGTTCTATACATGTATAGATAAAGGTTTATGTATATGAAGCTTGTGTCAATTAAAACCAAAATCAAATAACACAGCATTTTTATTTTATTTTGGTTAATATCTGTTTTATGTCCAAGAAGAAACAAAACGTTATATTGCTGTCAGTTTGGACTTTAAAATTCGCGAAATTTGAATCATAACTAACATTTTGTGTGTGTGGTCTGGTTTGTGTAACCTCTTTATTTCATAATTGTGCAACCATGAATTCTTCTTCCTACACTAAAGTGATCAAAAATAACTACTATTATAATACAAAATTGGAAATGAGCTGTGAAATGTGCACCTACATCTCAATCAAGACAATAAGAACTAATAAGCCTTAGTATTTATTCTACCAATAAGCATATAGTCAGAAACACATTTTGCAAGAACTGCAGCAGAGATATACCTTTATCAAAATCTAATCAAGTACAAGCGAAGGCGAAAGACAAAGACGAATATTTTCCTCCAGCAGCTCAGATTAGCACACAAAGCATGCTAACCTACAGAATCGTGCACTTGAGTTTTCTCACAGTCAATTATGACAAGAAATGTTAACTCAAATCTGTTTGCCCAAGTAGCGTCTCAGGTTAGAGATCACCGCCCATGATATCTTTATTCTTTTCCAGGGCACCAACCTACATCTCCATTCAGCCTTCCATGAAACCAGCAGCCTAAACTTGTCTGTGTAGACCTCTGTTCTGCCCTGAGGCACTGAGGTTGAGAATCCAGAGATGCAGTGTCAACTGTAAAGCCCCTGCACACTCACTTTTCACCGGTTGGAGGTCACTGTGAACACTGTGAGTGTTTTCTCACATGGTATCCGCATGGCTTTGGGCCCCATTGATACCACTGGTCCATAATGTAATTGCAGCATGGCCTGGTGTTATTAGGAAGATGGTTGATGTGGATGGGCTGTCAGGATGAGCAGCACAAGAGGCAGTAATGTGAACTCTCAGCCACTATTAATTGAACTGGAGAAAGAGGTGGGAAGACAGAGAGGCAAGGAGGAGATAAAGAGAGATAGGGGCAGAGAGAGGGAGAGAGGCCAGAGAACCTGCAGTAATAGTAACCTTATCTCCAGATGAACCTTTGCTGGTATGTAAGAGGTTAATTCAATGTCATGCCAGGGAGATGGACAGGGTCCATTCCACTGTCTCATTTGGGAGATAGAGGCAAGATTGTATCTTGCTGAATCTGGGAGGAAAAAAGCCAATTTGTCTAGCTAATTGTTGTTGCATGAATCAAAAACTTATACATTTTCAATTTAGAAATGAGTGTGTCTGTCCACCGTATTCCACTGTTTCAAAGTTTCAGCCCATATGGCTTAATATGATTTTTATATAAAGTTTCCATACTGTCTATAGATTCATAGTCTGATAGCTCAAATTTACATTTACAGTACAGGCATTAATTTCCCCAAAGGTCGCAGGGGCTAGCAGCGCATAACCCGGGACGCACAGCATCCATCTCTGAAGAGGAGGATGGGCCATTTACGGCTGCTTCTCTGTTCCTGTGAGAATAGACTTCTGATGTGTTAGGAAAGTTTCTGCAACTGCCGGCTGCAAACACACATCTGGGCTCCATTTTTTTTATTGAAAGTGCTCTGTCAAGCTGTGCACCTACAGTGCCAGTCACTGACTTGCTCTGTGACACTTGAAGAGGTTGAATGAGGAAGACCAGTGTTTCAAAGACCAGAGACTAAGACTAGTCTCTACAGGCCTGAAATACTACGTCTGTGTCACAAAGTTTCCATCCAAGGACCACCCAGATCTGACAGATTCTGTAAAATTTTATCTGTAAATTTCAATACTCGTATTTTGACTTCATAGTTATTTTGACGACATTCTCCTAGAAATCAATTCCACTCAACAATGACATACAGCTTAGAGCTGTTACAGGCTAAACAAGATATAAAACATTTCCAGAGCATGTATACATTGACACGCTCCCAAACTCTGCTGCACTATATAGGTGCTGGAAAATCTGCACTCAAACCTTCAGGCAAAACAGAGATACCCAACACAACAAAACTAGCCTGATTGTTTTCCTTTGCTTAATCTTCATGATTTACACATTTCTTCATGACTTTAATCCTAATTTAATTCGCTTCCATTGGATTCCACTAAATTTTAACAAATGGAACCCCGTTACAAATATCACCAGAGATGAGTCATCAGTAGTAGGGTAAGTACAGCCTGTATTTTGCTTCTTTTATTTTATTTTATTTTATTTTTTGTACCTCATGGAAATTGAAACAGGTGAGCGTGATAAATGTATCACTTGGGCAACCTTATTTGTGGAGGTGCTAAGTAGCAGTGAAAAGTGGCATATGAGGCACTCCACAGCCACAGTGGAACAGTATATATACTGCATGTAGATGCAGTAAAAGACAAGCCAGCCCTTTGCTCTAGCCATAACCAAACCTGAGTTCTCACTGATCTTGGACTGGGTGTCAGGCTGTAGGCTGCCCAGCAAGGTGTCTGTCTTTAATTCTACACTTTATCCACAGAAAGTGATGGATGGCAGAGTGAGGGCAAAGAAGCCCTTGCCCATTCATCAGACAACCTCTTGAACCCAACATTGGCCCCAATGACAAATGAGGGACCAAAGTCCTGCTGAAATTGAATAGGTACAGGAGCTTTGGAGGAAGTCCCAGATTGGCCAAAAAGGACAGAACTGCACTACTGATACATGCACTCCTATGGCAGCTTGGCTTCCCTTGCCCCAAGTTCATAAAATGCCTCTAGACTATTTTTTGTCTTGAGCAATGGTGCATGACAAATTGCTCTTTGCACTTTAGCTGGGCTCAATGAGCCCCAAATTGGTATAAGTGTGCAGTGAGAATGAGACAGTGCAGCTGAAGGAGGCTGTGGAGACTTGTCGGCGTAAAATCACATTTGCATTAGGAACATGAGGAGGTGGGCAGCAGGGAGAAGTGATTCTATTTGAAGCCCGGCATCGCTGGAAGCTTCAATGTACATGATGATAGAGGTCTGTTGAAATGGGAGGAGTGTGCTGAGTGCGGAGTGGGAGAAAAGACACATTACCTTGAATGTCTCAGCCAAGAAATGGGGAGTCATGCACATCCCTTTCAAAGGCAGAGATGTCCTCTGAAAAATGACTGCATTTTCTAAATAACCCTAATTCACTTATTATGCTCGTGTTCACTGAATGGTTACATATTTGAACTGCAGTGAAGCCACTTTTAAGCTTCAGTCAAAATAATAATTGTATTAGGGCTGCTGATTCAGGAAAAAATGACACAATTTTTTTGCTGAGAATTGAGATCATGATTAAGCTCTCTAATTTTTTTCAACATGTTTTGTGCACTCATTTACCCAATACCTGAGGCAAGAACAGAAAATATATTGCTGACATAGGTCAGGTCATAACTTAAAGAAGAGCGATTGTAGAGGCTGTTCTATATGAAAAGTGCCTTGACATAACTTCATGTTGTGATTCGGTGCTAATATAAATAAACTTAATTGAATGTTGGCTAAGTGGTAGTTGATGGAGTCTGTAATTTCCTTGTGTCTATGGGGCTCGTCAGGTATGGCTGTTAAACAACTTTTAAGGTTCTAAAACACCCCGAAAATTGTCAGGAGTACCACAGTCGACTCACAGAATGTCAGTGGACGAGTTGTTACACTTTTTTAGTTGCCTCAGGAATTCACACACAGCACTGCGGGAGCAACAAGCGTGACAGGTTCAAACTTTACCAGCCAAATCTTGTCTTCAAAATGATGAGATGAATGAGTTCTGCTCTCTAGATCACGTAGTGCAATGGCACATTGTCATTGGCTGAGGAGATAGGGCGTTTGTTTGGTCTGGCCGGGTGTCCCTGATGAAAATGCAGCAGAATCATTGTCGACTAGAAATGAGATTGCATAGAGCTCTATGAATCAAGATCGCGATTTTAATACTTATAAGATTGCTGTAGCCCTATTGTGTATGTATAATACAGAAGACAGCTTACTGTATTAGTTACCTGTAAACCTAGTAAAAGATTATTCTTATTTATTAACAGCTTCATAGAGCCCATAAATACATTCTAGAAAAAGGTGATCATTCGGGGCCTTTATGGCTTTCTTTACTATCAGACAAATGCCAGAAATTCAGTACAGTGTACAGTATATTGCAAAGAACAAAAGCAGTAGTAGACAGGACATTACCAGCCTTAATGCTCAAACTGCAGAGATCTTTCAGTACATTACTAGTCGACACAGGGTAATGAGACTGTATTAATAACTAGACTATTGTGATGTTAAACTGTTCAGATTCTAATTATGTTCAAACACACACACACACAAGTACTGTAATAGTGGATTTCTACACTACATGCATTCATAAATTATTACATTAAAATATTTGATTAAATAGAAGGAGAATCTGAACATGAGAAACCAGTAAAAATGTCAATAAATTGTTGTAAGGGACCACTTTTTCAACAAAGAGAGATTAGGTTTCATGAATGGGTAACCAGTGAATAAGGAGCTACTTTAAAACACACTGCATATACATTTTGTACTATTTTAATAAAATTATGGATTAAAAAAGCGGGTGTGGCTCTACTGCAATCCACTTAAGACCATGTGGAACACTATGATTGGCTTGTAGACATCCAAAGAAATACATTTGTGCATCTGGGTGGAGTCAGGTGATAGATTTGGAAATGCTAGAAAAATTATGTCCATTAGAATGGTTGGGGGATCTGAATGGGTTAATTCAGCTGTCCTTTATGTGCAGGCAGAGAGACAGGTTCATTGACAGAGAGAATGTATCGTGGTCACTGAAAGCTACTTAGTTAGAATCTTGGTGATGTTATCAATATTTGGATTATGTACTGAGGGATATAGCAGAACAGAAATAGGGCAACACTCTACTTCATTATCACTTTGCATTTTTTATTCAAGGGCACCTTGGCTGTGATTGATGAGGGAGCAGCCTGTTTATCTATCTTCCTCAACTTTATTATTACAGCTACTGTAAGGACTTTCATCAGTCATGTTTTAGTCACATTTTCCATTCTTCAAGCCTTGTACATTTAAAAATTGTCAAACTGAAGGTTTCAAACACTGTGGCAAATTATAGAATACCTAATGTGCTGCTCTTATTTGTTGTCTGTTCGTCGTCTCTATAACTTAAGCTTGTGACTACATCTCCACTATGCTCCTGAACAGCTAATCACTCATCTTACAAACCTGCATCTATTTAATTTATATATGTATCAGGTTTCTGGATTTATTTATCAACTCAAGAAGCTGTCTATTCATTTATTTAAAGGTTAGCTGTTGTTGGCCTTATGCATAATTACCTTATAGATGCATTAATTAATCGGTCTGTCAGACAATGTTAATATCTTGTCAAACAGACAGGCTGGGCAAGTTGTGCACAGTGGATTTATACGTTTTTGGCTAGAAAAGGTTTCAAATAGGGGCTGCTGAGATGCAGCTACAGAGTACATGTACAAAAACTAAACAAAGAATAAGCTAAAAAGCTCCAAAGCTACTATCTTGGTTTTCAGTTATTTTTGCGCTATGAGCAACCTTTTCACATTGTAGTCGTTTTATTCCACATTAATCTTAAAACAAATGATTAATGCAAGTTTAAATTTAAATTTGAGGGGTTAAAATTTGTCCCAGCTTCTCAAAGTCTGAGCTGATCAGCCTCCATTTACATGTTAAGAGAGGGACACACACACACACACACA
>BRZM01004020.1:9551-26981 GCA_033238685.1 Lates japonicus
AGGCCCGCCGCCCCCTCCCTCCGCAACCGACCGCTCACCCACAACCAAGCTCTCGACGGTCAGCGCGCATGCCCCACCGAGTATCCCTGAGGCACCAGGAAGTTCATCTCGTTGAAGACGACCGTATCTTCCGCGAGGTTAATAGTTTCACCAGCCGCAACCGCCAGAGAGACCGATGAAAGCGTCGCCCTTCGCTGACACAGCCAAACAGCGTCAACGCATCGCCGTTTACACCGCGCTGAAATGGCCTGTTCCCCGACAAACCATATCACATTTCCTTGCGCCCGCCGCGGCACTAAACGTTTGTAGCCGATCAACAACACAAGTCCCGGATCTCCACCGGTGACGCCTTCCACTGCTCAACGAGTTCCACCGTCAGCACAAAATGTTCAAGCGAAAACATCCACCCAAACCCCGACATACAGCTAACATACACCGGCTCAATTATTACCCCTCGGCGGGCAACACTGAGACATCATGCTCACCGGTGGCTGAGATCACTTTGGCGAGACGCCGTGCACAAGTCACCGAAACAACGCGGTCACACAGTGCCGGGCTTTTTTCATCTTCCAGCACTAAAGAGAAAAAAACACCAGAAGCTTGTTCCCTGGGGCCCTGGAGGTTGGGAGATTGCAGTCCATCTGTTCCACGTACTATTTTCAGCATGGAGCCGAGGAGACCGAAACACTTCCCATATCTCGAGCGTTTCGGAATCAGTCACCAGCAGCCCATATCTTCAAATCGGCTGCTCCAGAGACTGGTCTCGTTATCAGATAGCGGCTTGAAGAACAAAGCCGAATGGCGATAATCAGCAGCTGTACGCAGCCACATTTGCAGCATATTTGTGTTGACAGCGGGGCCGGATCTGCGTAAGTTGTGGCCCCTTCGTTCAGACAACGTATTGATAACGGTTATTACCTTTTCATTTTGTGCCTTCCTTCTGGTTACCAGCGGTCAGGAAAGTCAGCACCAGCAGTGAATGTCACTAGTGTCACATTCTCTTTTAGAAACATCTCCTTCTCAGTGTTATGCCGACGGTGAGCGTCACAGGCCAGCGGTGCAGGGCGGAGCGACCCGCTCATCGGCCTGGTCAGCACCACCGATCCAATGACATCAGTCATCCCGCAAACACCGTGCCACGGGTCAGAGCACCGCTCACCGTCACCGCTGCTGCCACTGACACCAGCACCAGCCATCCAGCCCAGCCTGTCCTGCAGCCGCCAGCCAGTGACCAGTGACCGCCCAACGAGGTCTCACGGCACCAGCGCATGCGCACATGAGCGGTTCCATGCGCACGCACAAAGCGTCAACCGGACCACCACGCCGACGTCTCTTTCCTCGTCTCTTTCCAGCTCACAGCTTACAACACCGCCGCCCCACGACTGGCTCCAGCCGCTGTCTCCGGTGAACACCCGAGGTTTCGTCCCAGCAGCAGCATAGCAGCCGCAGGCGTAGCTGTGGTGAGATGGACATCACGCGGCCAAGATGTTGCTGTTCACCGCGGAAATGATCACCACGAGGTTGCGCTGGAGCGTTGTGATTCCGGTCCGCTGAAAAGATGCCTGACCGTGCCAATAGAACTGTCTACTCAATTATGCCAACCTCATCGAGCTCAACGCGTTCCGCAGCGCTCGGCAGCGAAATTTCAGATTGGGCTGCCTGTTCCCCCACGCTGCAGGCCACCAACCTTCTCCCACCGTCGAACATGGTCGCCGAACCAGTTCACCAGTCAAACACCCAGATTCCTGGACGAGATCCCACCCATGGTTCAACCAGGGTCGGTGGTGCTGGCACCAGCAGGTCGAACAGCCTCATCGCACACAAAGCCGAGTTTGAGACGACCGGATGAAGGTTTCATCTCACTGTGTTGGTTTTTTCTTTCGATCATAACATGTAAGAACAGAATAAGTTCTTCGTTTAGGTCAGCAGGCAGACAGAGAGCCTGGCGTCCGATCTCAGCTTTGCTCGCACACAAGCCCGGTCATTTGTCTTCAACCCCTCACAGCTTCACAGGTTGTCGACCGCATAAGGCAGCCGTGATGGGCACCGGTAGTTTCGGTGCTGCGTGACCCCGCGGTGAGTCACGGCTGGAACGGTGCCGGCGATTGGCATGTGTTCCGTTACCATATGGCCCGGCAAATTGCGCCACGCATTTTGACAACAGCAAAACCGGGCACAGCGTTCATTTTGTCATTTCCTCACAGCTTTGTTCATCGTTGTCGAGGCCCCACCAACCCATCAACGTCCGTCGGCCCGACACCATTCAAACACAGCGCCCTGAGTGAGCTGAAACACGAACTTCCTTTATTCTGTCGCGTCGATTTTACTGTAATACGGGCGTCTCCATCAGTGATTAGGTCGTTATGCCGTGCGGGTTATACAGCCAGCATAAAGGACGTCTGGCTTCAGTTTGTGCCAGCCGATAGGGCCATGAAATATTTAGAGGTAAAGCCGCAGTTGCAGTTTGAAAGTTTCAGTTCCCTGCGTCAGTCAGTGCGTGTCAGATGGCGAATTTCGGTTATGCTCGACACTCGCGTTTGCCCGCTGAGCCCATGTTCGGGAGGCCGTGAGCCGCACTGTTCCCCAGTAACCTGCTCAGGTGCCGTCGTCCAGCGGGGACACTGCCGCCCTCCAACACTGGACTGTCATCCCAGCTTGCCTGACCGACGAGCAGAGGGTGAACACTGCTTGAGTGCAGCCTCAACAAACAGCTACTGGGTTCAGCTCCTCACATTGTCTGGGTTGGCAGGTCGTAGCAAACACGTCCGATCATCGCAGGTTGTGTCCCCTCAGTCAATTTTGCGGCGTTACGCCGACGCAGAGCATGCCGCGTTGCTCCCTTCATGAGCGATGGCATCAGCAGATCACTGCACAGTGGCCCAGGCTGAGCGTGAGGCCACGCCGGCGTCCCGCCAACCGCAGTGAACCCCGAGCGGTTAGCCCCGCCGCAGCCACGGCCGCACACAGGCCCAAGCAGCCTGCACGCCAGCCAGCTGACCCCAGCAGCGCCACGCGGGCCCGATTACCACCGCATTCCCCGCGCCTGATCCACGGTTATCACCCCTCCAACGAATTCCTGGTCAGAGTCATCAAAGCAGTGATTATGTGCCCGTTATCTTACTTGAAAGAGCGAGGTTCAGACCGATGACCTCCCGCCTCCAGCCCCTCCATTTTCTCCCCGGAACACAGTAAAACAGTGCAGCCGTCACTCACCCACGAAACATACCGTTCCGCCGAAGAGCAGCAGTGAGCCGCCCGCAACAGCAGGGTTTCTTCCGTCTCCCGACGGAGCAGCATGTCGATCCTCGATTTAACTGAAAGAGTCCCCCGCTGCCAGCAGCTGGCCGTCCACCGAGAGCTAACCGCACACCGTCGAAGACCCCGCGGGCGGCCTGTCCGACCCGGCCTGTCGACGAGTCACCGGCGCGGCGCGCATGTCACATGATGACTGTGTCTGAGTCTTTAATGTCCACTGCCCCTGCCGCCACCGTGACCGCACGTAACATGTGTTTTGTCAGTCACAGTGGCAGTTTAGGTAAAACAATAGACAACGCCCATGAACTAACAAACTTCAAAACGCACATGCTTAAATCTCACCATAGTCACATGCTCATAAAACCCCACACCCAGCTCATAGCAACACTCTTCAACTTTTCTCACTTTTTTTTTTCTCTCACTCACTAAGACATACACACACACACACACACATGTTGCAAAGACTCTACCAAACAACAGGTCCAATGCCACCCTGGCTGAGGCATGTACCAGCCATGTCCACTGCCTGACCTGTTCAGTGTTGGCCTGTCTCCATGAAGCCCTGTCAGCCTCGTCAGCTAAGCCAAGTGACGTACCAAACCCACCCACAAAAGCCCCAAGAACTGCACAGTTGGCCCTCTCAGTGACATAGACAGCCTTAGCTCTCCTTCTTTGAGACTCCAACTGCATCAAGGAAAGTTGACACTCTGCCCATCCTAATACTGTGGTCAAGTGGAAAGCCCTCTCTTCCAATATTCTGCTCTTCCTCTCCCTCTCTCTCAGCCAGGAGGCAGAGTATGAGAGAGTAACTGGCTTCCAGTTAAGGTGAGGACAGCTCGAGTTGACACACCGACACCACCAAGGATTTCACCAGGAGAGAGGCATGGAGGGCTGGAGAGAAATCTGTCCCAGAGAGTCAAATGTCAGCCTTTTCTACCTTTTTCAAATGGGGCCAACTGGTTTTACACATATCCACACCGCAAGGCCTCACGCTTTGCAAGGACTGATTCAACACAGCCTGTGCCGAGCAAACCTCATATTCCTTCCAGAGGGTAAGGCTGAATGCATGGATCAAATGTCTGGGAGAATCTGTAAGCATCACCTGCATGTAGCCTTCTCTCTTCTAGTCTCAGCTGGCACACAGAAGCGCCGCGTGTCTATGTGCATGTGTGCGAGCGTGTCAAGTGCTGGCCCCAGCTACCTCCCTTGCTCAGGCTCAATGCAGTTGGATTACATGGACACCAGAAACAGCTGCTAATGGCTCCTCTATCCACCTCACTTTATCCCTCCTTCCTCTAGCCTGAAAATACTGCGTGGTCTGCTGATGTAGGAACCCACCCAACGCCTGTATGTAAAGCAGGAGTTGCAACCAGGCCTTAGTTCCTCACCTCTCGCAGCCTTCTTCTCACATCAACATGTTTTTCAAAAATAACACCAATAAATTAGCCGAGGGGCTTTTGGCAAGCTTGGTGATGAGCATGGTTGTGGCACTGCGATACGGTGAAGGCCAGCAGAGGCCGGCTGACTCAAGCCAGTTTTATCGGAACCCACCCCAAACAAGTCAGCCGCCCTCCGGCCCGGTTTCGTGACTGCAGCAGTGAGAGAACAATTTGATATCTCTTGCAAGGCCCTGAGCTTGGGTCACTTTAGGGGAACAATGCAGCCTCTGTCCACGGCCTCCTACTCTGCGAAGACATGGGCTCAGACAGGCTCTCTAGTGTCAGGCATGGCCAGGGGATCCATACATCACAACACCGCACTGCACACTGACTGTGCGCAGGGTTTAGGGAAAAAGCTTCCAAACACAGCTTCCCAGCTTTGCCTCTAAATGGCCTAGCAGAGCCCCTGTCTCAGCGCTTTAAGAGCTAAACCAGACGTGCTGCCTGTACTGGCCTGTATGGCCCGTTTGCTCTTGGCTTGAAGGCCCTGAAAACGCAATCCCTTGTGGGATTTTGGTTTTTGTACGACAGTATTTACAGTAAAATCTGACACGTGGAATAAAGAGGGGATCGTGAAACCCCGAAATCAAATAGCTCCCTCCAGGAGCAGCTTAATCTGTAACAGATGGTGTCAGTCCGATGGACGTTGATGGGTTTGGGCAGGCCTCTAAGAACAGTGGCCAAAAGCCAGAGACGATGAACCAAAACATGGTGATAAAATGGAACACTGTGCAGTTTGCTACACTTTGTTTATATCAAATGCACATGCTTTAATTTTTGCCAGAATACATATAGACCTTTAAGGACACATGCAAATCACCAGCACAAATTAGCCATGGCCTCTCCACCCACTCTGATCAGAAGCCCTAGTATATCTTGAGGTCACACCCAACACCAGGGGGCGATATTACCCTGAGAGTCCCACAACAGCCCCATCACAACTTCCTAGCACTCCCTGTACCTTACCTTATGCAGTCAGTAGCCTATGGAAATATAATGAAATGTGGTTGGAGACAAATGAAAGCCAGGCAATGTGTGTGCAGAGCAGAAACACATGCAAGGGATCTGTGGACTGCTGCTAACAAACTAGGATCCTGCTCTATAGTCCTCTCTAATCTGCCCTGCGGCTCATCAGGGCTTTATTTCTGTTCTGCATATTTATGAGAATCAGAGAGGGCGAGAAGGGAAAAAAAGATAACCTCTTCTCTTGTGGGAGCAATTAAAGCCTTGCTTTCATCAGTCCTGATCAGAGTCCTCATGCTCTCGCTCTCTCTCAGCTTTTTGTGTCTGTTAAAAGGCTGTGTTTACACTTTCACTTCCACAGTGCTGACCCTCTGCTGGTACCAGATAAGCCAATGGGGAAACAGAAAGCATCCTTTACCCAATATCTTCCCTTTGTAAAAAAAAAAACAAAAAACCAACACCACGGCTATAAGACGGCAGTAGACAGTTTTGAACCATAAGGTCAGAGTCTAGGTTTCCTTTTCCAGGATCCTAGAGTGACAGCTGAGGATGACTGAGATTACAGCAGCCGTTATTTATTTGATGCAGGGAGAGAGTTTGAACATGATGGCAACGCCCTGCAGTGTCTGAGGAATCCAACAAATGCCTTAATCCTAAAGAGTTCATACAGGCCTTCTGGAATTGTTTTGTAAACTCGATGGGACTGTATAATTCAAAATGGGTAGTTCTATTAGCTTTTAGTCGTCATTCACCGCGGTATGTTTTTTTTCTTAAGTGAGACCAAATCCTGCTTCATGCTGCTCAAAGCAACACCAACATCGTTGGAGTGAATCATTTCACAGTGAACAGTAACATCTTATCCGCTGTGTTAATCCCATCTCCTTTTTAGTACATGTGTCTGCAAAGCTGCTATGCTGCTTTTCTGGGACAGAGCCCTCAAGTTATTCACCAGAACCAAAATCTGTTTGCTAGAGTGACATCATGAGGCAGCAGTGGTTGCTTAAAAAACAGAGATTTGGACAGGCAAGCTTGATGGAAATGACTGGAGGGGAAAGACCTTGAGAAGGGAAAAGACTGTCAGACACACATGGTAGATGATGATAGAAGGGGAGATCATTCCGGACCAGCACTCCTGCTTTTATGCGTGCACACATGAACTCACACTCATATGCACATACACTTCTAAGCCACCATGAGGCCTCATTTAAGGCGGTCTGCTTTCTGTCCCTCTTTGGCAATGTCACCTCTGCCGCAGGGACCAAAGACTGACACAGGCATAATTGGCCTGAACACACCAACAGTGCACTGGGAATGGCTGGGTCTTGATAAGTGGTGTGTCAATGTGTGTATGAGAGTGTGGAGTGTGTGTGTATGTGGTACTCTGACCCTGTTAATGCTGCACAGTTGGCAGGAGAGTGGCTGATGTCACATTGGATCAGTGGATGCTGGTGATGGTGATGGGAGGAGGACCTCTCCTGGGAACAGGAGATGCCAACACCTCCACCCGACCATCCACCACCACTAGCCTGTGACATCTCCACCGTCAACATACGACAAAGACAATGACAATATAACACCTCAAGAAGGAGGAAGTTATCTAAAAAAAAGGAAATGTATTTTCGTGACAGTTCACGCACTGGAAGTGCAGCTTTCCCACAACCCTTCATGTGAAAATAAAATTAGGAAGAGCTAAAAAGTGAAAAACAATAACCGTTATCAGAGATACATTTATCAGACAAAGAGTTTGCTTACACAAGTCCATTTGCTTTATCCAACACAAAATATGCCACAGAGCGTTAACAGACACGTACAGTATACAGTTGCTCACCATTCAACCCTGACTGGCTGCTAAACCACGTATCTGAGTGTGGCAGGACCGGGGGGGTGGGGAAACTAAGGCCTTTCACTTTGATCTCTGGAGTGCAGCCCATTTAAATGTTTCTGTTTGAGATGTAGACCTTTAATTTTGGCCTGATGGGTTCCAGGCTCTTTGGGTTTAGCGTGGTATGACGGATATAGGAGTGTTTACACTGTCTCCCTCCAGCTCTCCCGGTGCTGAAATAAGTGCATTAAGATGGATGGATTTACTTAGTCTCTAACCTCAGGATTCGGGGAACAAACTCTGAATGACCTCTTTGTGTTGCTGGAGGGGATGGAAGGAGACTGGCCAGCACTGCTGCTGTGTGTGTGTGATTCTTCAGTGGCAACAGAACCATTCACAGCATCTCCTTAAAAGTGATCCTCAATCAAAAAGCTTCTACCGAGTAGGCACTGATGAGATACATGGTCTCAGTATTTACCCACCAGAAATTCAATAATTAAACCCGATTACAATTACATATGTTATATATATATCAGGTTTGAGTGGATATTGTATTATTCATGTTATTCGAAGTTCACTGATTGTATTCAGTAAACCAAACATTTTCCTTGACAGTTTTGTTGTGCACATGTTAAAGGCGGAAGTGGAACTCATTTAAAACCAAACGAAGAAGTCTGGAAGAGCAATCCCTTGCAGTGGAGATCAGGACTAATGAGCTGTGATCAATATAAACATTTAAATGTGATTTTGAAAAATGTACAGTTGGAAATGTTGTCATAATTTTCTGCCTGCTGACAAACAAAGTAAATGTGAGCTGTAGACATGGGGGCTGGGCCATTGTTTCCAACAGTGAGGCAGTAAATCAGCCGGTGCTACCCTTGATTTGTTAACCTTTGTTTGGCTGTGTCAGCAGAAGAGGCATGGCTGGAGCGGCCCCTTTCATGGTCATGAAATACAGCCTCTCTCTCTCTGTAGTTGCAGCAATGGAGAGCAAGGGGTGGGGGCTTCCCCCTGTGCAACACAGGATATTGAGCTTCCTTTACCCCTTAGAGATACATTAAATGCTCCTAGCAGGGGATGAATAACCAACAGAAGCAAAGACCACTGGGGAAATGCCTGGAATCTACTTCAGTGATGTATCATTCAGAGTTAAATCCTTCAGATCCCTGTCTTATTTCTCAAAACATGCACACTTATTAAATATCAAAAGAGCGTTTGGATTTGTATTAAGCTTGTGGTTGAGCCAAAACAACAACAATTCTTTATTCCAGCAGTTATGTCTGGAGGGAGGGGGCAGCGACCTCTCTGCGACCTCCCAGCCCCAGGCAGGGAGAAAGAGACTGTCCTTGACTGCGGCCGTTCCTCAGAACGCACAAAAGGCCAATGGTAGTCAGGTCATCTTTCCACTGCGCATCAGGTCAAGTTCCACAGGCAGCCCTGATTTCTTGACACAAAAACCCACACAGACGGCAGAGGTCAGCACGAGGGCAGTGCAGGGAGCCTGGGGCAGTAAACCAACACTGGTGCAGTGAAAGGCCAACCTTCTCTTTCCAGTCCACTGAATGAGTTAGGGAGCTGCCTGGGTGATTTGTGGCGTGATTGTTGCTCTCTATATCACTTGAGATTACAGCAGGTGGCGGCCCACAGCCTGCAAGTACACACAGCTCTAACACCAGTCCTCCTCTCAGGAAACTGAGAGAGAATGAGACAGAGAGAGAAAAACAAGCCCTCAGCTCCCTCCCACACAGCAGTAATACGCTCACAGGCAATTTTGCTGCCAGCAGAGCTCTCTATGACAATCCAGGGAGCTCTTCAGCTCTGATATCTGCCACAAAAGTTCACCTCCGCTTTTCTCTTTCCACTATTTTTTTAAACAATGTCATCAGCGCTGCAAATTACACCTTCCACATCGCACAGTATTCTCTCCCTTGGTGACAGACGCACTCAAGCCCGACACACTTCACCAGCGGCGCTCTTCACGCTGGCGTCAGCCCCGGGTCTCGCTGTAGCACCGCTTCATTTTCACATTAACTCCAGTAAAGCATGGTGAAATCAGTGTTGTGCTGAGGGGGGAAACTGAGAATCACTACACTGTGCACTTCAATTCACCCCCGCACTGAACTCGCTCTCACATCGCAGACACAGCTGCAGGAGATGTCTCACCAGGGACTTGCTTCTCCAATACATCTACCAGATGAATTCTTTGAAAAAACTCAATTTTCTCTATACCCTTAAACAGAAAATGAAACGATTAAGTTATTTCTGATTGTGACCACTGTTTAAATGTGACTTTGATAATGTATATGCAGGTAGAAGGCAAGAAGACCGTGACATTACTTATTGTATCATTACTTATTCTTGTATTTGCCATTGTCTAATTTTTCAGTTTTCATCGAAAACACCCATTCTATTCTACATAGATTCCATCTATAGAGGCACACACCAGACTCAACAGTTCACTGATGAGAACATTATCATGTCTAGTCTTGATAAATGGCACTGCGGAGCTTTTTAAATGTCATCCAGCATTATCTTAAGCTTGCTGCTGGGGTTATGCTTGACAAACAATGCACAGTGAGCTTAGTCTCTGCTCCCCGACGACTAAGCCGAGTCTTCAGGATGGCTTGTGGATTGACAACATCATGAAGGATGGGAATGTAACTGGTTGACAAGATATGACTTCCCTGGGACACAGCTTTAATCATTTGATAGATCTGTCTGCAGGGCTTTGGGGTGACACACTGTGCCGGTTTGTCATTATCTGTAAGTATCTGTATCAACCCAGCACTTCAATGCACTCCCCGGACAGCAGTCACAGCTGTAATAAGGCTTGGTTGCCGATTTCCACCTACAGCACCTTGAAAGCAGCTCAGACATTGGTAAAGTTGTTTATTTCACTGGTGGCCAATAGATTACACCACAGCTCTCTGACTGGTGCCTACTCTCCTGCAGAGCAAATGAATCACGGTAGCTAGCTGACACCTGCAGGCGCACTGACAACCGCCGTAATTAGAGCTAACATTTAATGACTCTTAGTTAATGAAATCCATTCCTGGGCAAACTGAACCCAGACTGAGCAGGGCTGAGGGAGAAAAACAAAGGGGAAAGCAGAAGAGTGATAGGGATTTTAAGCTCCACATTAGATAACTATGCACAGTTGACACCAGTGGCCCCGAGGTGATGCTGACACAAGAGGGGAGGAAAACAAGTCAACGTCAGGAAACACAAAAGCTGCATTCACATCAGTTGGATTTTCTTTTTAAAATGCAGCGTGGGCTTTGGGCGGAAAAAAAACACTATGGCTTTTGAGGGAGCATGAAAAATACACAGTAATACAGTAATTATTGAGTAGGTGAGAAAGCTGTGAGATTAAAAGATGAGGGACCAGTGCTAAGTCTTCAAAGGGATCTGAGCTTGCCCTGGGCTGATTTCCAGTCATGCTGCAGAGAAAAAAGCCAACAGTCAGTCATTAACAAAGCTGCACATCAGCAGCTGAATTACAATGGCCTTCTCAATGCTCTGTTGTTTTAATGTATATTCAGTGCATCTTACCTTTGTTCCTGTCAGCAACAATATTATTAATAATAATGATGGTACTGAGCCATGCTGAATGCGCTTTTGGCTCATTCACCATGAATAATACACATTCTGTCATAGAAATGACAAGATATTTGGTGTATTTTTCCTGGTACTACGAATTATTTAAAGCCTGATACATTCACCAAAAACAAATTTTCCATTATTTGATGTTTGTAAAAAAAAAAAAAAAGAGCTGATTCCTGGATACAACTTGCTCTGCAGCATCGAGATTATAGTTTCAGCAACAGCTATTCCTTCATTGCAGGCGTCAATGCAATAAACTAACCATTGCTTTATTTGGGAGCTTTTGTTTTTGCAGTCACGACCTGTCATGACTTTCTCGGGCCTATACTGAACCCTAAAGCCCAATAAGCATTTCATGTGTACCAACAAGAAAGTGCACCTAACCCTAACCCTAACTGTCAAACAAATGGAGATTTTTTGCACCTGCCTCTGGGCAAATATTGACACTCATTGTCCCACAAACGAGCCTCTCTTGCTGTTTTTGTTGGAGCGGTTGCCTGTCCTGAGGTTGGGTTGCATTAGAGTGCTGGTAATCCCCTCCAACAAAAACCCACCCGACTCTTCTAATCTCAACACCACCCTCCATAAAAATACCAGTGGTCCTTGCTCTCCCTGCACCTGGATTCTTTTACTTGTATTTTGCAATAGCGGCAGGCATTAACATTAGCATATGGTAGGAGAAGAGGAGGGGACAGAGATGGTAAAGGAAGAAAAGAGGGATATTTAAATGGAAAGCTAGGGCCAAGAGAGTGACTATCATGCAGAGAGAAAGCGATTTTTGTGTACTGTTTCAGTCAGGTCTTTTCATAGAGGGTGCTGCCCTCTGTTGGGATTTAGGTTGCACAAAGGGGGCCTTAATCCTTTCTGGCAAACCAAATAAGTCCACAGAGTAGCACGTTCTGCGCGGAAACCTCCTCGTCAAGCATGGCCATTGAGCCCAATGGACGCCACAACCGTTAAGCCCTGAGGGATGGAAGGCCAGAATGTGGAAATGTGTTTGGAGGTCTCATGAGAGGAAAGTGCAGAGAAACAAGGGTGGGGGTGCACATGACCTATCATCATAATCGCCCTGTTTCGCCATAGCCCTGAAGGGGTCAAGTAACCCTCATCTCCCGAGCCCCCCGACTGTGTACGCGTAACTCCCCATTACAGAGGAATGTCCATTCACGCTGTACCCATTATCCCTGAGCCAGAGAAATGGAAGTTGCTTAACAGCAAATTAGTGACTTAATAATGAGGTCACATGTGGTGTTGGCACACCGAGGCCATAAGCAGATGCCTTTTCACCCTCACTTCATTCCTGCTGCATTACTACATATCCTCCTCCCCTGCTGCCGTGACAAGTCCAAGCGTGATTTCAGCACATTTAGAACAAACGCCAAGCATTGGTTCCACACCAGTTCATGACACGTTACACATGTAGAAAAAAAAAAGCACACAATACGATAGACAATATTTTAGGATTTAATCTGATGACTGCTGTTAGAGTCAAATTTTATTTCATGCGAGGTGTTTAAAACAACTCAGTGGTACCTGTACCTGGGGTAAACTGAATCAACTACATGGACACTTACGCATTGTTATTGATACACTATTTTAAATTACCATACCTAAATATCACTGCACTGGGACAATACATACCACTCAACATGGTGATAACACAGGAGGATGGAAATACACCTGCACCATCATACGACATCACTTCAGCATGATAAAAAAAAGATGTCTCATTTCTTTTAACTGCAGCTGTAAAGGAAAATCTCGGAGCCAGCATTGAGACCTGAAAAGAAGAAAATGGATTAGAGAAAAATATCAACATAAATTGCTAAACCTGAATGTGATATCATTTCCTCTCAAAACATCCAACCCACCTAGATAACATTTCAGAGCAGTAACTGCTGACTGGGAGGACATTACTGTAATTATTTTTGCCTAAGTCACCAAACCGTCATCTTACTGTGAATTCGCTGCAGTGCAGTTTATTAGATGCTATATTGATATGTATCACTAACAGTGTGTACTTGAGAGATAAGTCAATTTCACTGAGACAGTATCATCAAATTTAATCTCACTTAATATATCTCCCAGTTTCTGCATCCTTCCATGTCCAAATGACGTCTATAATTATTTGGGTGACCTGACATCATGATCAAAACCAACACTGATATCAAGACGCAAACAAAACAAGGACTCTTCTTATTCAGGCCACTTGATGGCACTGTTGCTCCGTGACAAAAACAGAAACGCTACCACCAAGCAGAGTACCAACAGTATCACCAAGTGTTAGAATAAATGTGGAGGGATTGAGTAAACCGAATTAGACAAATAATAAAACGCTTACATAGGTAAAATAAAACAAAATGTAAAAAGTCTAAGATGAATTATATTTCAACTACGACATTTTGGAGAAAGATTATTGTAATACAAACAACTACAGGTTGCTAGACTGGAAAGAAACAGGACAACACCTGTAGAGCTGCATGGGAGGAAGACAGACAGGTTTCTGAATTAGTCAATCTCTGTTAAGGGTTTTGTGAGTCACTGCCTGGATTTATATATAATGCTAAATTCTGCATATGATGTTAAGGGCATTGCTAATTTTTAACAGCGGGGCTACATTTTCTTGTGATTGTATAACCTAATGACAGTAATATTCAAAATTGCGCAGTGACAGCTCACAAATGCACTCATGTCTTTACCCCGATGTATGTCTGTTGTTGGAGCTGCAAGGAGGCGCGTTGTAATCATGGAAAATGAAACCAGAGCAGCGCGAATAAACAACTACATTAGTGCTGATTTATCGTTAGATATAAAATGCGTCATTGATCGATAATAATTGTCCAGTACACCACCGACTAAAATGTAAAACAATGAAAGCTGCAGAATAAAATGACAGCAAGAGGTGGCATGACAACAGTTACTATACATGCCCCACTCAGACTATCACACACTGATAAATAAATCTTGATTATAAGGGCTCAGAGCCAACGCATACCTTTGATGTGGCAAGCAGTGAGAAGGCAAATAAGTCAGGATATTACTTTCTCGGTCTGGTAAATATGGCCTTCGTTTCACATCTCTGCTTTTCAACAATATAATCCACACAAGAGGCGGCGAAGCTCTACCTTTAAATTGAGGACAGCCATGCGAGAGAGAAGAAGCCTTCAAGAAAAAAAAAACTCAAAGCCGTTCACAAAGCTACTGCGCCTTTGGACAAAGGAACCATGTAACTGCCACGGAGAGCTTCTTGCAACCCAACGAGGCGACGAGGAAAAACTTTGATCCACCTTTCCTTGCTCGGGACAATAATGTTTACGTATATCCTGTCGAAAATATCCGTGAGGAAACAACAGGATCCGGGAGGGTTCAAAAGTCGTGCGAAGAGGGGCTGTGTCCGACGGAGTAAACTAATCCAACAAAGCGTACGGCCAGTTTCTTCTTGTAGAGACAGACGAGGCAGATCACATGCTGTGAGCAAAAAATTGCTTAAGCCCGTTGTCGCTGTGTGTTCAGCTGCAGAGCCAGTCTGCCGCCTCTGCGACGGATCCCCGGTCGTGGGCACATTAAGAGCCTCCCATCCGCTCCCCAAGCAGCAGACAAACTCCGTTCATCCAGCAATTGACCGCTCGAGTGCTGCCTTCACGGTCGGGTCCTCCCACTTCCTGGCCTCCAGGCGTGATTCTGATCTAACTCCTCAGCTGTGCCCAAAGACAAACACTCGTGTTTTCAAGCCTGAAAAGCTTTGAGGTCACAGAGGCGTTTATTTTATGCAAATGGCGCAAAGGGAGATACAGCAGCGCACCAGCTAGATAAGGAGGCAGGAGAGAGAGAGCAGAGAACAAGAGAGAAGAAGAGAAAGGAAGGAGGGAGGGGAGAGCGGAGGCAGAAAGATATTCTTTCACTCTGTACTGAGTGAGGATGTCAGCCGCTAATGAATTCCCCAGCAGGGTGCTGCTACTGTGAGGAGGAAAAACAAAATGCTCATGAACAGCATGCACCTCCCCGCAGCCCACAGGCGCTGTCTTCCTGGATCAACCCACCCACTGGCCTGAAGGGAGGCCGCTGGTAATATAAAAGAATAGTATTTGGCTTCAATTTGAGCTGAGCCTCCATGGCCCACCCTGACAGACCTAAACCCAACAAGCTTCCACCCTGGACACTGGAAGACATAACCATGACTACCAAGTTTATAATTATGTGATAGTTTACCAAGCCCAGAGGATTTTTTCAGTCACTGGTTTCAGGGTCATAAACAAAAACAGCTCTGCTGGAGTTGGCAGTTCAGCCTCTTGCTCCAAGTGGGGCCAATTTCTAGTCATTTCCCGCACTGATGCCACAGAGTGTGTATTTAAAAGGGATCACATAGATTTCTTAAGTGTTGACACTATCCTGTTAAGATCTGCTACCCAGGCTCCAGCAATATTTACCTGAGTAGCGCCATCCCTTCCAAGTGCCTCCATCCCCACATTTGCAAATCCTGATCTACTGCTGGACATTCCAGGAGAACTTTAATAGTGCAAACCCTCAGCAGTATCTCCATAGCTTGTCTACTGGCACAACCCACTGGCTGGGAGGTCAATGGATGTGGCAGGAGTCACATTGCAAAGTCTTTTCTGCCAGCCCAGCCCTCCAAGCAAACTACAGAGCAGAAAAACAGACTTAGCTCATAGCTGAGATGCTAATCCTCCCTCGGCAATGAGAGACCGAGGTCTGTTGGCAGGCTGGGTCCGCCATACAAAACATGAAGTCATAAAAGGATAGCTGCCTGAGATTCAGAGGTAAAACAAATCACACATTAGGGAGTTGACACAACAGCATCTTTTTTTCCCAAACTGCGTCAGGTTAAAGAGAGAAGAGATTGCTCACAGAACATTCATCTGTATACTACAAGGATGTTCATTGACACACTGATGGCAATAAGAACCAGGAATGTGAAGTACCATCAGGGGGTGGGAAGGACAGGGCTCTGGTGGTCAAGTTAAAAGTCCAGCCACTTGACTAGCTACAGAGGATAAAGGCTGTGGTCAGAAAGGCCCAGAGAGGAGCAGCCTACATGACCATGTGTTCATCAAGTTTGAGGCTCCTACATATATCCCAGTAGTTTACAGATGGGCGCATTGTGCACTGAACCACTATAACCACGAAATAATTAGCCTCTGGCTTACTGTTGCTCACAGGCCGGGAAAACATTCGATAACTACAGCGAAATTATTTACTGCACAATGCCACAGTTCATTTTGAGCATAACAGAAATGCAGTAAATCATGCCCAAAATTAGCTGCAAATGTACTAACTGTGGTTACATGTAATTAGATCACAGGGATCTTATGTTTGAAGCGTGATTGTGATGAAACATCAAGAGCGCATCGCGGGTTTGCTTCAAACGCTTGACATGCTGGCTCCAAGATATGTATTTATACGATCACACCGCCAGAAAAATGGCTACCAGTCATTCTCACAGGCCTGCAGCAGCAGCAGCAGCAGCGGTTGTAATGAACGAAATGCTGTTCTCCATTTTAAATGGTCATTATCAGATTTGAGAGTAATTACAAGTTCAGGATTACAGCCACACTGCTAAACAATCAGCGTCCGATTCTCACTGCACATTATTTTTAATTCAAATGAAACGCTGACAGAGATGAATGCGACATAAAATGAGAATCCATGCACAATCTCACAGTGAAAAACATCGTCAGTGCAAGAGAATGAAGCACTGAGGATCAAACATAATGTCTGGATGTATGTATCTCAGTAATTGCTGTCTGGGCACGTAAGTTCTGTCTATAGACCATCAGCTTCATACTGACATTTTGTCATCTTTTTATTCTTTTTTGGGCGCTGATTCTCACTTCAAAGGAAACCAGAAATGTTCATCTCCCCTCCACACAACCCTTGGTTTAATTTTACAGGAACTCTCCTAGATTACAATCACAGGGGACCAGCTCGCCTTATGAGCCTTCTGCATTATACCAAATCTACCCTCATTGAAATGTACTGATAAATTAACATAGTGCTGGCAATGTAATATGTTAAAAGCTCTTATTCACGTTTGCCTGCTGACTTAAGCTCGGTCTTTGCCTTTAGAGGCCAAAAAAAAATTCACCGTATATTCAAACTGATTAGATGCAGAGGTCAGGAAATAGAAAAATTTTCTTAATGACTTGGAATACAGTTGTTGTAAACATGAATAGCACCTCAGTCTATCTCTGTCAGGTGAGATACAGTAACTCAGAGCTGGACAAAGGGTACAAGGTAAAATAAAGGTCTGATTGTGTTTCCTGTATTTAAGTTACTTGAGTATAGACACCTTTTTCACTGTGAATTTTGGCTTGTCATTAGGAAAAACTG
>BRZM01004020.1:59822-72950 GCA_033238685.1 Lates japonicus
AACACGCGTATTGTGGAGTGACACTGAGAAAGCACCATCTGGGTTGTTGTTTAATGAGCCTTTACTACGGTGTAAAAAAGGCCTCAAGTTAATTTCTGAAACAATATGCCCCTGCAAAGGGCCTACAGAGCAGGTTGTAAACAAAAGCTTCGGTGAGCATTAATAGAAAACACAATACAAAGACCATTTCTAAATTCACATTGTAGCAATACAGCGGCTTTCATCTACATCACAAAGCGGAGGACTAGTAACATTTCATTTAACTGTCAAGAACTTTTATGAGTCAGTTTGACTTCTGTTTCTCCTTTTATGAAAGAGATATGACTACTAGAACACTTTCAACCGTGTTGACTACAAACACATTGTTTTGATTCTTTGAACATTGCAATTTCCAGCTCAAATACTGTGAAATCGTCTTGTATACATTAGCTAGTCTGGTTCAAGATACTTGAGGAAATTAAGAAGCGTTCAGTTGCAACTATTGGTAAAAGGACATTTGTTGTATCTGCTTTATTATTTTTTGTAATTTTAAAATGGCTACACCTGCTGCATCACCATGATTATTTAGATACTTCTGACCCTGCATGCTTCTGTTTTCCAATCATGTCACAGCAACAGAAAGAAGAAAATACAAATTATATAGTCGACATTACTTTGCAGCCAGCAAGTACTCCCAAACAACTACACATGCCCTTCATCACTGCAGTACTGACTCCTTAGCCACTGGCTAGGCGCTGCTAATGTGAATTTGCAAAGCAGATCTCGGACGCCAGCCAGTAGGGGTGTCTCATGGCGTCTACTGCACTGGCCCATAGTATTGCCCTCAGGTTTTACCATGCTGTGCGTGTTCACAGAGTGGCCTTACACTGCAGCAGTGTGTGCGCGCAGCGGGCAGCTGGGCTGAGATGCTGGCCTGCATGGAGGCGGAGGTCAACATGGGGTGACTGGCAAAAGGTCAAGGTGAGGGTGATGTTGCTACTCTCCCTCTGACGCCTACAGGCTTTTCTATCAAAGTGAGTTGGCTGTGCAGGTCAGACTGTATGAGGGAATGTGATTTAACCAAGGCTGCACTACCGTTGCTTAGGTATACCTATGTGTATGGCATGTTTGCATGAATCAAGCTTGTCCTTAAAAAGTTATCTAAAGGCCTGCATAATGTGGCTGTTCTGTTTCGGAACATTTCAGAGAGACACAAAATTACACACACATATAGTGTGTGGATGAGAGTGGATGATCAGACAACCGACAGGTTTTAAAATAAATTTTCAGTTCCAACACTGGGACAAAAATCTTGGTGACTGATCGATGTCTTTCATACTGCAGTATCGACAAGCTAGAGACGACAAGTAGAAAAAAATACTTGTGTGTGTCATGTTTCTGAAGGTATATCAAATGGGTTGTCAGTAAACATGTATCAGAAAATATAAACTATCAGTCAAGTTAACTCTTTCTAAAAGGTCCTTCTGTTTGATAACTTGAGGGGCACAGCTGGTCACAGTACTGTCCCACTATCTGAACACGGGGAATGTTGGCCCTACCATCGCGATAAGATTCTTGCCTTCAGCTACTGCCCCCCAGGAGCCTTGGTGGTGGTGGGAGGATCAATTTTATAACCTTTGTCAGGGCTTGAGGCAAGTCGCTCCTGAAGCCACAAAACACCAGGCTGTCAACCAGGACCCAGGAGACTGCTTGAGACAGACAGGCATTCTTACCCTCTCCTGCCTCAGATCACTGGTTGTGGGGTTAAGCCTTGCCAGATTGGTTTCGTGTTTGTGATGCCTCTCCTCTTTCCCACCGGCTTCCACACTTAGGTATCTTTCCATTCAACCGCAGCTGTGACACAGCCTGTGGGGTGGAACCGTGGATCCAGCGCTGGCCCGCAGCCTGCCACCGATCCCACCTTTGCCCAGGAACTTTGTTGGACAAGACAGGATGAAGGCGCGTGTGGATAACTCAGGAAAAACACATTCCAAAACACAGTCCAAAACAAAGCTAACCTTTCCACAGAAGGATGTATTGTAAATGTATTGCAAGCATTTCTTTGAAAGTTAGCAAAGGTAAGAACAAGCTACAGCAGGTTTCAGAAGAGCTATACCATGAGGCTGACCGACCAATGAAATCCAAGCCTCAAAGCCTGTCATTTCACACATTTCCTTTTTTCTTACACTGAGTGACAGGCAGAACAATCAAATTTGGACACTCTCAACAAACCCATATGTAATTGTAACTGCGTGGAACAAATCAACACATGCAGTGCAGTCGTATAGTAATATTGACACCACCTTGGTTTCTCAGTCAAGTGAATAGAGCTTAATAGACTCTAGAAAAGGAGCAGTTGTCTCCCTGTCAGTTTCAATTGGGCAATTTAGCGACATCTTTTCATGAATTAGATTCTATTATTAAGATGGAACAAGCCGGGTTACTATATAAGAAAAGAACACAACTTTGGTTTCTATTGTGACAAGTGACATTTCCATTTCCAAAGACTACAGTTCAATTTTGTCCATATCCCAAGGCTGGTCTTATATGTTTCAGGTTTGTATTTTGTGGTTTAAACTGTGGTTACTTTCTACTGATGAACATACAAAATTAACAAAATCTTTTCTTTTAAGAGAAGTTACAATTATGATCATAACAGAAACCTGAACATGGTGGCGTAAGCATGGCGCTCAGTCTGGCGTTAATGCTTCAAAGCCTAACCCCAAAAAAAACAAAACAAACAAAACTCAGGGTCTCTGGTGTGGGTAGGAACTGGGTGGGTGCTACCTTGACATTCACACATTGTCAGCCCCAGCCAGGTGACACAGTTGGAGTGGAGCAGATGATGTCATGACTGGCCACACATGTTTGAATTTAGAGGCATTTTGGGCAACGAAACTATAGTAGCCACAGACTGAGAGTAACTGCCACCCATACATAGCTCAGTCAGGTGACTACATTCACTGTCAGCCGACCACCTGAGGCATTTCGTTGTGCCTGATGATCCACCTGGGACTGGAATAACGAAATAATCCATCACCACCTCTACAGCCCACCCAGCTTCTCACAATGTGGATGCATGTACTAGTGTCATATTGTGAGAAGCTGTGTGGCATATACTGTACATAAATGTGTTTTTAGAGTTGTCTACAATGAAACTGGGATCTTCTCTATGGGTTTAGATGTTTTAATTCAGTGAAGATAAATCAGATGCTGATAGACTAATAAGTTTCCATGTTACCTGCTCTAACATCAATTTTCTGAAACTCACAGATGACAGTAAATTCCTACCTGCCCTGCCATTTTCCACTATGAGAAATGCTCCCTTGAAATCCATTGCAACCATGAATGTATGCTGGAGCCACTATGCTCAATGGCAAAACTTCACACAGTCACTCTTCAAGGCTAGAGAGTGTTGTGATAATCAGATTGATGAGTGTTTTGAATACATTGCAGTAGAGGGTTAATCTTTGGTGTTGGACAGTTTGATTCTTTTACAGTTAATTGCATAATTTGTAATATTAGTAAATGTTTAATTAATAATGTCAAATTTCATTGGCAGGAATCAAATCAATAACAGTTTATATTCAAAACAGCAAGACTCAGAGGAAACCACCACATCAACATTGCAGTGATAGGTTCCATATAAAATACCAATAAATACCCACCTCATAAAACAGAGGTGAAGGTAATCTGTCACTATACACAATGTTTAGGTCATTACTTTAGAAACAACTGCCCGCAATGTGTACCTGACAGACTCAGAGGGTTTCCACAGCTAGTCAGCGGGATAATTTGCCATCTGTACAGGGATGTGTTGTTTAGCTGTGTCTCTCCTGCTGTTTAACATAGCCACTAATTGGAATGACACTGGGATCTAAGGGTCTCTTCAAATACTGTTGTACACCAGGTAGAAATTCTTTCATGTTATCCACATTAGTGGAAAGAAAAATTGTTATGCAGTGCCTGGTGTTGTGACACAGACCCCAGTGAGCATGTGTTCAGGTATGCAGCTGCATTTACAGTATAAATATGGCATGCTAATTGATTGGGTCTCTTAGTACTGTATGTAATGTGGCAATACCGATTCTGAGGACATCATAGAGAACACATGACACTATTCGTACATGAAGAATCATTAAACACACAGTCATTCCTATCTCAGTCCAAACTTTTTATACAGATGATATAATTGCTATTTATTACTGTCTCACCTACATCGAAAGGTAGCCACAATGACAGGCAGGAGAAGCGACGTGATGAATCAACCGGCGGGTGCAATCATTTGAAAATTCCCTTGGCAGATGTGGTTGTGTGCACGTCTTTGATTAACTTCATTAATATACATGCCTCGCTCTGATACACAGGCAGTGGCATATGGTAAAAACCAGGAACAGGAAAGAAGTGATTTGCTGTTTGCTCTGGAAAACAAACAAGCCAACAGGTCCTAGCAGATGGCGCTGTGCGCGATGCTGGTGGGAGGCAATGTGCTGCATCGGATGCTGCCGCCAAGCAGGAGCTCTCCTGTGGATGAAGAGAAGACTGACTATCGCCCTCGGCCTGCCGCACGATAAACAAATAAAGCATCCTTCTGCTTTCTTGTGTGTTGAGCTTTTTATCCCGCGTTGATCTTACCTCCTGATTTCAAAGCACAAAAAAAGAGCTTGTTTTTGGCAAGTTAAAGTGCTCTAGGCTTGATGCTCTTCGGAAAGCAGCTTAAAGAAGAAATGTGTTTAATAATGGCTTGTTTGTGTGCAGCTCTCATTTCCCTCTTTGCTCCCTTCCTCTTCCCTCAGCATGCCTGTGAGCGCACTTTCCACTTTGTTCCCATTTAAATAGGAAAGTTGGCAGCTCATTTACATTGATAATAAATGTTGGTTATACACTAGCAAGAAATCACAGTTTAAACTGTCGTGTACCTTTTCTCTTTAATACCACGTGTATCAGCCAGGGAACTACCAAAACTACAAATATTACACAGGAATTCAAGAATTCTAAGTAAAAGTAATAATCATGCAAGGGACAGACTATATTAAAATGAAGGTATGGTGAATTTGCCATCAGGTTACATCCACTCAGCCATTAAGCTGGCAAGGAAGAAACTCAGACCAGAAATCTACTCTGAGTAAACACTTTTACATCATGTTACAGCGTCACCGAGTGCTCTCGTTTATGATGGCCACTCCATGATCAGTGACCACAGCATCAGAGATAGTGTTCTCCACTTCAGTCTATGTTTCCTTGTGGAAGAATTCTTTCATCAGAGATCTTTGCCAAGATGCACTGAGGCTTAAGTCTATAGGGTCACTGCATGTTAGTGTTCACTGTGGCAGTTTTTATGTGGGGCTCACTCAAACATTTTCTGGCCATCATCAGTTCATGTCAGTGAATCTTTCAGAACTAAGCCAGGATCCATAAAAATATCACATGTTGTACAGTCGTCGCACAGTTTCATCAAACCTACTACACAACTGTACATTAAATTTCTACGATAAGATTCAAAGCTCAGAGCTTGAGTAAATTTGCATACATTTTGATTCAACTACATGCACCCCTGCTTGCCAACCTGCATATACCTTGCCTCAAGTCAACACGCCCCTATAGAACACAAGCTGTGAGTACTATTGTGTTTAAACTATTCAAAGAATGGAGATGGTCAAACGCACTAGTCTTGACATGAGTGGGCTGAAGGTACTACCATACATTAAGTAGTCAAAGTGGCCAATAGGGCAGAAGATAACTGCTAGTAATGTAGGAACCTTTTGGTACAGATGATATCAAACTCCTGTTGGTTGATTACTACTAAACATTTGTAGGACACATGCTGAACGCCAGTTGGCACTACTTCAGCAACAACACTATGACAATGGGGTTAAACTACTGCCAACTTGTGCCCACTGTTTCTCTTGTGTATTTTGGCATGTGCTTTCATAATGATGATGATGTGACTGCTATTTGACATTAAAATATTTTGTCTGTTTACCAGTGCTGCAGCAATTTGGACTCTGGAGCTCCGTTGGATCATGTTGCTTTGAAAATGTACATATCAAATTGCTGAATGTCAAACCTTCTTCACAGCTGACAAATATTGCTACTAGACATTCAGCACGGTGCAACCCACCTTTGTGACAGCATTTGCAACCTTTCCTTCAGATGATTTCATTATCTATTGCATTATACTTACATATGTGTAGATTACTTTGAGTGAATGCATGTCTAAATTAATATATGTATTTAGATAGTTCTGTGTGTGGATATATCAGTAGATGTTGGGAAGTTAAACATGTACGTTAGGTTTATTAATATAATTTCTTGGCTATTGGTGGGAGTGATGGGGTAAACAGGAGGATATGGAGACTGGGATGGAGAGAGATGGTAGGAGAAATGATCTACAGCTGTATTTACAGTATGATGTAATACAGTTTTTAAATATATATGTATGTGGTATATTCAAGTAAACTGTTAGACATCTACTTGGGAATATACTATTGTAAAAAATCAATAAAGAAATCTTGTTAATACCATTGAGAATATCTATTAAAAGTTGAGAAATGCAAAGCAGATTTTCCCTCATATAATAAATGTTTGGAATAATACCTCTATCATCTTTAGGGCTAAAATATCATCTAAGGCAGATGAAAGTGGGACCAACCACAGAACTCCACATCTTTTGCCTCCCCACAACTTCAATTTTGGGCTCAAGCATGCATGAAATAAGGTTCATTTGAGGATAATTTTTTGAGGTAAACTGAGGTGATTTCTAATTCAGTTGAAGTCACGCTGATGAATACAGTGCATTTTTATTGTATACAGTATCATCTGTGCTTAGTGGCTGAAGTGAAGATTGACCAATTCATTGCACCACTATCTTTTTTAGTATTGACCACAAATAAAACAGATGGGACTGATGGGAATAATGGGAAGCTGATGAGTAAAATACAATGTTACTTCCTCCTGACTGAGCAGATACAGTCTATGTATAAATCACATGGAAATACAGTATGCAATCAGCTATGATAAAGGGCAGTGTGTTGTTTTGTCTGTGACTGATACAACAGCTACTGAATTACAACTGGACAGTTCATTTTCTCATCATCTGAATCATAGCCTTTTCATGCAGTTTAATGGTTTGGTAACTCCTCTCTATAGAGTATGTTGCAAATGACAACTTGAAAGAAATGCACAGATATAATCTGTATTTGTTGTTTTTATATAATGGGGTTGCTTTTTTTCCTCTGAACAAATACATGAAAGAATGATCTCATCCTGAGCCTCAGTCAGCAGGATGAATGTGGTTCTCTACAATATCTTTTATTTTTTGCTTTAAACTGCCTTCTTTTCATGGACTGTAAGTGTTTTTTGTTTTATGTATGGTGGGGTGGAATTCATGCATAAGAAAAAGCTTTCTGAGGCTTTTATGTTTCCTGTGTGTTCGATTTCCAAGGCTGCGATTACGATGCAGTTCCTCTTGTCTAGAACCTTGATAGTGGTAATTTCGTCATTGCACTTAAGACTGACTATCATCACCTTGTACTATATATCAATTAACATACACCATTTGCTAATATTAATGATTAAGAAAGTTGCAGGCGCTGATTGAAATATTTCCCCTTGATTAGTGAACGGTAAACAACTTAGTGCGTGCCATTGCTGATGAACGTGTCGCTGCAATCAGTTGCTGACAGACGAGAAGTGAGAGAAATGGAGAAAAAACAGGAGGGAGGAAAAAAAGAGCAGGAGCCACAAAACTGAAGGTCTGGAGTCCATAATTAGGCAGCAGTTTTTCCTTTCTAACCATTTTCCCAAAAGAAAAGAAGCCTGACTACTTAATTGGAGGAATCAAATTTAGTCAAGCGCCCCGTCGGCTCAAACCTACATCATTAAAGTTGCCAGCTAACAAACATCAAACACGAGGCAGCATTAATGAAGCAGATGTATTAATTTCCCATTTATGAGCAGCTAAGCAACTCACTGCCGCTCCCCGTTCTCCCCCCTCGTTGCTCCCTTTCCCTCTCTTTCTCTGACAGCACTATTAATGATCTTTAATGCCCCACAGGCAGTAATAGGCCCCACTGGGAGAGCTGAAACACTGCGATTTGTATTGAGGATTTAGACATAACGGGGGAAAAGGGAAAAGAGTGAGATCTTGGGGACAGCTCTGAGGCGCTTGATCAGGCCCAGGCCTCACAGGGGCGGCTGCCGCTCCAGAATAATAAATGACAGCCTCACGATTAAATCAAACCTTCTACTCAAAAGGGCCAGAGCGGCTGATTGTCACTAACAATCGAGCTGCTTTTTTAAACACCTCTGGGAAAAGAAATCAAAAGCAGACAGCATGGGAAAAAAAAGCTTCAATGGCAGTCTTGGCTCTCAACACCTGACAGTTAACACACATTGGGAGAGACAGACCAGAACCAAGTCCAGGGAATGAAGACCTGTCACTGGCAAATCTCACACCATACTCATTATGCCACTAGCCAGCCTAATGCCTATGATACCACATCATGCATCATTAGTGCTAGCAATAACCAAGTGATAAGATAAATGACAATACATTTTTATAGTGGCTATTTGTTTAGATTTAACAGCACAATAACATATCTTTTGTTAGATTTGCATCTTTTCAAGTATTACTTCAACAGCATGAAATGATAATGAAAGCAAACCACGGCAATCTCCATCCAACATAAATCTTATGTTAAAATACTGAAAAAGCTACAGACAGACACAAGCAAGGCTCTTGTTGACGTTGTCCCTAATGCTACATGTGCACATCTAATTATCTGGAGCGGAGGATAACCCAGATAAATAAGCCTGCACCGACATTAACCTACAAATTAGATATGCTGCGCTTTCCAGACCTGCAGCTTTCTGAGGCTCACCCTTAAAGCCGTTTGTTTGTTTCTTCATTAAGCTCATTTACAGCTCTCTGGAGGCTGATGTGAACGCTGTCTTGTTGCAAATATTTGTGTGGGAGACAAATTGCTGATGAATTTAGCCTACATATACTCAGCTATGCCTACTGTACAGAGTCCAGTGAGTAAACCACAGCCAAATCTCACATTGTATTATATTTATATTAGAAGGGTTCTGTGGTACCTGATTTACATCCAAGTCCATGTTTAGTGCCAGTCCAGTAGTAGTATGAAGTTCATGCAGAGTGGCGAAAAGTAAGGGCATGAAGATCGGGGTGAAGGACAAGTGTTTGGTTTTGATGCCAGAAACTGGGTTTTGCTGCTGCTCCTCTTATAATGTAAAGTGGTAGGAGTTAATTCTATAGACTATAAGGCGCCTGAAAGACAGCTGTGCCAAAACACTGTCATACAGCAAAACACTGATGTGATACCAAAACATTGACATCCACAGAGGTGCTTCAGGGTCTGTTCTGTTTCCTCTCACTCTCTCTTCAGACAGCAGCATCATCATTTCCTCCCTGCCTCACTGTGGCAGGCAGCAGTGGGGTTAAGCTGCCAGCGATGCGACGATAGTGAGAGGGGGACTGCAGCTGGGGGTTGCAGATAGCACATTCTGTCTCAAACTAAAAACTAAGCTGCCTGCATAATGAAGTGAGAATGATGGTGGGGAAGGGAAAAACTGAGGAAAGATGGTTTTCATTTACATGGCAAAGGCGATACGGCTCCACCACAGTCTGAAAAGCAGCGAGGCCTCTGCTTTGGGATGACTTGTTAAGTTGTGGCCTGATTAATTATCAATTACCTTTGTACAACTTGTTTTTCTGCCTGATGTGTGTGTATATAGGTTATATGGTCTCTATTTTCTATTCACAGCCACATTAACTATAACCGGTGTCCTTGTCGTTGTTAGATATTATTGACCAGCTTCTAGATTGTTTTTAATGCATGTAAATGAACTGTCTATGTGTATTTTTGTTTGTGGGCTCGCTTGTCCCAAATTGTCTGAAAATTGTGACAGATGCTTACAACGGACACAGTCTAGGTAATATTTTTACCAGTCCACTTTGTTTATACTTCCAAATTAGTCTGAGTGTTTAAAGTCAGCTGGATTGTCTAACCTGGTCATGTACTCATGAGTTCATAAAGCTGATACAAAAAATGGCAAAAATGATGAAAATAACACCCAGGTTGTGTGAAACCAGAACTTCCCTTTAACTAAGACTGAATCTAACAATATTGGACAACATGATAATTGACGAAAAAAGTGTTCACTTTATGAAGTTCTTGAAATGTAACAACTACACCTGCTGTGAATTTGCATGATTTATAGCATACAGCAAAGCATTAGCATGGTCCTAGAAAATATTTAAATACAGTGTAAAATGAAACAATTCATGAAACAATTAATATCAATTAAACTGAAACCTATTGACCATGTAAAAGCAGCCACATGAGACAGCCTCTCTTATTCAAGGCAGCCTTGAGGACACACTGGCTGATAGCACTGAATTACATTAATACTGCCTTAGACTTTTCTCAAGAACTGTGGCATTTGTCATCATCATTGGACTCTCCTTGATCAGTGGCTTCTTTATCATGATATGCCCCCCCCACCACACCCACAAACACATACACCCACAACACATACACCCAAATGTCTGCACACACGCCTACACTTCTCCCCTCAACACCCAATGATTTCATTAGTTTCATATTAGGATTAATGGGGCTCTTCTGAGGGACATAAATCAATTTGAGAAGATTTTTCTTAACCTCAGCCTCAACCTGCAATGGAGCCATCAAGCAGAGGGGTGGCTGAGGGGCAAGAAAAATCTTCTCAAATTGATTTATGTCCCTCAGAAGAGCCCCATTAATCCTAATATGAAACTAATGAAATCATTGGGTGTTGAGGGGAGAAGTGTAGGCGTGTGTGCAGACATTTGGGTGTATGTGTTGTGGGTGTATGTGTTTGTGGGTGTGGTGGGGGGGGGCATATCATGATAAAGAAGCCACTGATCAAGGAGAGTCCAATGATGATGACAAATGCCACAGTTCTTGAGAAAAGTCTAAGGCAGTATTAATGTAATTCAGTGCTATCAGCCAGTGTGTCCTCAAGGCTGCCTTGAATAAGAGAGGCTGTCTCATGTGGCTGCTTTTACATGGTCAATAGGTTTCAGTTTAATTGATATTAATTGTTTCATGAATTGTTTCATTTTACACTGTATTTAAATATTTTCTAGGACCATGCTAATGCTTTGCTGTATGCTATAAATCATGCAAATTCACAGCAGGTGTAGTTGTTACATTTCAAGAACTTCATAAAGTGAACACTTTTTTCGTCAATTATCATGTTGTCCAATATTGTTAGATTCAGTCTTAGTTAAAGGGAAGTTCTGGTTTCACACAACCTGGGTGTTATTTTCATCATTTTTGCCATTTTTTGTATCAGCTTTATGAACTCATGAGTACATGACCAGGTTAGACAATCCAGCTGACTTTAAACACTCAGACTAATTTGGAAGTATAAACAAAGTGGACTGGTAAAAATATTACCTAGACTGTGTCCGTTGTAAGCATCTGTCACAATTTTCAGACAATTTGGGACAAGCGAGCCCACAAACAAAAATACACATAGACAGTTCATTTACATGCATTAAAAACAATCTAGAAGCTGGTCAACAATATCTAACACCACAAGGACACCATGGTTAATGTGGCTGTGAATAGGTAAATAGAGACCATAACCCATATACACACATCACAGGCAGAAAAACAAGTTGTATGTGTTGCACTGATAATTAATCAGGCCACAACTTAATGTTTCATCTAAGCAGAGGCTCCTGCTGCTTTTCAGACTGTGGTGGAGCCGTATCAGTTTCACAAATGAAACCATCCCCCTTTTCCTAGTTTTTCCTCTCCCACCATCATTCTCTTCACTTCATTATGCAGGCAGCCTGACGCTATTTGACAGAATGTGCTATCTGCAACCCCCAGCTGCAGTCCCCCTCTCACTATCGTCGCATCGCTGGCGGAGCTTAACCCCACTGCTGCCTGCCACAGTGAGGCAGGGAGGAAATGATGATGCTGCTGTGTGAAGAGAGAGTGAGAGGAAACAGAACAGACACTGAAGCACCTATGTGGATGTCAATGTTTTGGTATCACAAGTGTTTTGCTGTATGGCAGGGTTTTGGCACAGCTGTCTTTCAGGCGCCTTATAGTCTATAGAATTAACTCCTACCACTTTACATTATAAGGAGCAGCAGCAAAACCCAGTTTCGTCGCATCAAACAAACGCGTCCTTCACCCCGATCTTCGTACCCTTACTTTGACCGCCTCATGAACTTCATACTACTACTGGACTGGCACCTAAACTGGACTTGGATAATCGGGTACTGAAACCCTTCTAATATAAACATGTACAGTAATGATTTGGCTGTGGCGTTGCACGGTTGCAGCCAAATCAATCATGCTGAAAGTAATGACTGGGTACGATAATTTCTGCTGCAGGCGACGAGGCTATTCGCAAACGCCTGAAGACAGCTATGTGCTGTTTGTATCCTGTACAACATTCTGTTTGATGTAAAGGAAAAATACGGTGATATTCTGAAACGTACGGCTGGACCGGCACGGTGTTGATGATTTCGCTGCAACTACTGATGCCGTGCGTTGAGTCGCTGTATGTTGTTTGGTGGTATCTGAAAAGTAACGATGCCCGCGTCGCCTTCAGGTCGTCTGTCGTATTGCTGATGACCATGTGCGCCGCGTATTACGTAAAGTGGCAAAATAATAAAACTGATATCAATGACTTGAAACACTTTATCGTTCCTTCTGCTGACAATGTCGCTCATCATCGCTTCTAGCACAAACACATACACATGCCAAATGTCTGCACCGCTTCACTTCTCCCCTCAACGCAGCCAGTTTCATTGGTTTCGCCAGCCGGGTTAATAGACCGGGAACATAAATCGGTGAGAAAATTTTTCCAACACCAGCTCAACCTGCAATGGAGCCGGCGAGGGTGGCGGGGGCGGAACAACACATCATTAATTTGCTAACTTCAGGGCTGAGACTTTGTGTTTACTGGGTTTATGATCATGCTGACAGCTCCTCTTCCACACAACCACAACACTTCCATCCGCTTCGCCCGCCATGATTTACAACTAGTACCATGCGCTACTGGAGTGATTTCAGGGGAACTTGTGCCCTTGTGCCCATCCTTTCTATGACCATACGT
>BRZM01004020.1:112375-148048 GCA_033238685.1 Lates japonicus
TCGCATACATAGCCGCAGCCAGACATTCGCGTTATGTATCATGCGTATGGGCGTGCGTTTCAACATGGATGCCGTTGCATTTTTCGTTCGTCATCACGAAAATAGATTAAGCAACGCTCGATTATTAGCCTGGCCCCGCAGAGCTGTCAATCAGTTAAATGCTCATTTTACGATGGATTGTGGTCAAATATCTGCCGCACACAGCCAATTAATCTTCCACGGTACCGATGAGTTGATTTCAGGTTCACCGGGCCAGGTCACGGGCAGTAACGCAGTGCGAATACAGACGAGTTGAAGCCAACGGCTCTCAACCTCCATCACCCGAACCCGAGAGACGCCCATCCCAAGTACAATGAGACTGTGCCACCCCAGCATTGCGAGGAGGAAGGGACAGGAGGGAGGAGAGTGACAGAAGATGGAGGAAAGAGACGGACAAGAAGAGGCGCAGGTGCAAGAACAGGACATGAGGCAGAGAATGACGTCGACCGGAAAAGCGACGTGCAGCGTGAGATACGATACTGTGTTTTCAATATTACATTACTGTTCCTTTTTTTTCTCAACTTGTTCAGCGTTAACGGTTGATGTATGCGGGCATGTTGAGATGAAATGACTTATGTCGCGATTACCGGCGACAGACAGACACGCAGTTAAGATGCACATCAGCAGGTACCGTCTCCACACCAGCGAGAGTGTTCCCCCGCAGCTTGCGCTTCATACGTTGTCAAAGAAATCACAGTTTCATCAGCAGCCTCACAGCGCGCGCCGCCACACAGGTCATATCTGTCGCGCAGAATAGCAAAGCTTTACACCACCGGCGATGCCTATGCGACCCTGAACACGCATTCCCGCAGCATAACAAACGCGTCATTACAAGCTCGAATTTATCGAGCCGATTCACAAACATTAACACCATTGTTTCCAGCAGAGGCAGCAGTGTTGCCCCGGACGTTCAGCGCCTGCCGCGAGCCGACGTGGCAGTCTCCGGTCAATCAGGCGGACAGCTCGCCCTTTGCACGGGCTCATCCACTGTCCCATCAGAACATGACGCTAACAGAGACGCCTGTTTTACTCACCACCAGGAGAGAAATTCCTTTCGATGACGTGAATTTCGCATAATTACAATATAGTAAGTCGAATTACCTACGGATCAAATGGGAAATTGATTAGGGTTTCAGAAATGATGACATGACTCAATTTAGTTTGAAATCTCCAACAGGCGATAAACACGAAACAACCGATGCATTACGGTCATTAATGGCAATATCGACAATAACAGAACACGAACGAACATTGCTTCAGCCTCCATAAACCACCCGCCTGGCTCGCCAGCGTGAATAGATTCACAACGCCCACCAATTCCGTAACAGCAGCTGATTAGCAGTCTCAGCCTCCAGAACACAGAAACCAACCAATCACCGAAAGTTATCGAACAAAACAGTACACAACAAAACTGCGTACAATAGCGTCAGTGGTGGTTACGAAAGCCGGGAACACGCGCGTTCTGGCCTAATACGTCTTCGAAAATACGTATTGGTCACGTCTGACCGCAGCCTTAACGATAAGCACCGTTTGATATCATTCATCGCTTCCACACACGATACGAAGATGTCGCAATCGAATCATCTCCGGACCGTCGCCAGCCAGCCATTCGCGCCATCGTTGAATCGCCTGACCACGATGTCAACATGTTGCCTGCACAGTTCCACACGCCCACCACTTATCGTCCATACATTACGATCGGTTGACACCTTCATTCATCATTAACTGCCACCTTCTGTTCATCACTCACGCTGTTTACTTGAGCAGTACGCACCAATTAAGCACCTACACACTCCCTGTTTGTCCATTCATTCACGATCCATTGATCCACCCATTGACCCGTTCGGCCTCCTCATGCCCACGTATAATCAATGCACCATCGTGTTTGTTAGTGCTGTTTAGAAGCTAAGTACATGTTAAAGGTTCAAAGATAACTCAATGAAAACAACTGATGCTCAGGCCCTCCACTATGTAAGGTTACACTGTTTCAAGATAATAGATTATTATTGGGTCTTTTTTTGTAATATGTCAGCGGCAGTTAATGAAACCTGAGATGGATGTCACTGTTTGCCATCTCTTGCCAAAAGTGACATCTCTGCTTCTGAGCAAGCTACTTGGCTTTAATTCACTGTTCTTTTTTTCACCGTCTCTCCTCTCATCGATGGCTCAGCAATCAAAGAATGCAGCTGGCAAGGGATTGATCATAATTGCTTGAAAAGCTTTAATCGAATGGATTTAAGTAATTAAACAAATGTTGCCAGCTGGAACTTTATAACCCCACAGCCCACTCAATACATTTTGGCCTAGGAAAGGAAAAGCAAAAGCAGGCAGGGGGGCTGTGATTATCAGAGTGAGGCGGGTGGATCCATTTTTACAGACAAGTGCAAAATCTTTAATCTTTTTTAAAGCTGGTCGACAGCAACTTATTTGCTGATCAATCCTTGCTGGCTGATCGCTGGGTGCCTGAGCCATCGATAGAGAGGAGAGAGACGGTGAGAAAAAGAACAGGTATGAATTCAAGCCAAGTGGCTGCTCAGAGGCAGGGGAGATCATCACAACACACTGACGAGAGAGATGGCAAACAGTGACAGCCATCTCAGGTTTCATTAGCTGCCATGACATTACAAAAAGAACTGTGTAGGAAATCTATTATGTTAGAGCAACCCAGTGTAACCTTACATAATGGAGGAGGCCTGAGAGCATCAGTTGTTTTTGGATAAAGTTAAGCATCTTTAGACCTTTAACATGCTGCTTAGCTTCTAAACAACACTAGCAAACACAGTGGTGCATTGATTATACGTGGGCATGAGGAGAATGAGAACACGGGGTCAATGGAGTGGATCAATGGAATCAATGAATGAATGGACAAACAAAGGAGTGTGTAAGGTGTAAATTAGTGCGTACCAGCCAAGAAAAATTAGAAACAAGCATAGGGAGTGATAGGACAAAGTGCTGAGGGTGTGATGAAATGAGTAGGTGATTAAGAGAAAGAGTTAATCAATGATCTCATGAAAATGTATGAATGATAAGTGAGGCAAGGCATGTAGAACTGCACGGAGATTAATAATGTTATTAGTATATCATTAGTCAAGTGATTCAAAACAGGTGTAGAAGCAGGTAAACAGCATTAGCATTGGTCCAGAACAAATTCAATTTACAGTATCTCATGCCTATCATTGTATAGAAGCTTGTGGATATTATAAACAATTGCTATCATTAAAATACACTGAGTCAGTTTCACCATGACTCAAATACATAATTTTCAAAAGGCCATGGTAAAATTAATAAGAACACACATGTTCTTACATCAGCTGTAATACCACTAAGCACTGTATGCACTTGGTTTTGTTGTATATTACTATTTTTTGTTCGATAACCAATTAGTGGATTAGATTTTCTATGTATTCTGGAAATGTATGCTGGGATTTTACTGGCATCAAACTACTTTGTTACAGAGTGGAGTAGGTTTGTTTATGGATGAGATTTGAGTCCAGTTCTTTCTCCCTGCTGGCAGAGTTAGACATGAATTGGACATAAAAAGGAAGGAAACAAACTATTAATTTCTCATTTATTATTACTATATTATTATCAATATTACCATATTAATGGTATAATGCATACAGTACATTTCAGTATTTATCACCTATATTTGGAAGATTTCAAAACTAAATTAACAAGTCAATATCATCATTTCTAGAAGCCCTAAATCTAATTTGTTTGATCCATGCAGTGATTCAACTACTATAGTATAGTATACAGAATTCACACATCATCCAGAAAAGGAATTTCACTCTCCTCCCTAAGTAGTGCAAATGGAACTGACGTCTCTGTTATGAATGTCATGGTGTTTACAGTGGGACAATTGTGGGATGGAGCACAGCGTTGTACAGGGCAGAGCTGCTAATCCACCTAGTTGGCCAGAATAGCTACATCCCCATCCAAAACCAACCATATGAGCCCTAAATGCTGGCAGAGCTCAGTCCAGGGCTGGCTTACACTGCTGCCACCATCTGCTGGAGGGCAATGCGTAGCAAAGATGGCCAATATAACGCTGAATCCACAGCTCAAATAGGAATTCAAGAGCTTTACTGCATGTGTGTGCGTTTGATTTTATACTGCAGAATAAAGTATTTCAAATTCATATTTCCTTAAACATCACCAGTGAAGACATAAAAGCTGCCCTATTCTACTGTAACTGGAATATGAACCTGTAAGTAACAGCATATATGTAGAGAACACTGTGTGTGGTAGGAAAGAGCTATTCCCTGTGGTTTCTTTGACAATAATATGGCCTGGCTTGCACAGGGGAACCTTTTCTCATTTTATGAATTATGGAGAGACAGACACCCCTGCTGAGTGGTGCATCTTTAACCGTGAAATATGTCCTCTGTCTTTGTCATGGCCGAGTGAGGATTGTGAAATAATGATATAGAATTCATTTCATCTCAACATGCCCTGGCTGTCGTACATACATCAGCCACGTTGTACAGCAAGACTTAGAGTTGAGGAAAAAAAGACAAGTAGTGAGACATGGTAGAAACTACAAGTTGCTATCAGGCACCCGCTCTATATATCTCCCACCTTCCTTTTTTACATCCCTTTTCCAGTAGTCGGACAATCATTCTCTCACCTCATATCCTGTTCGCCTTTTTCTGCCGCCGCGTGCTTCAACACATCCATCCTCTTTTCCTCCATCTTTCTAACTCACTCTCCCTCCCTTCCACCAAACCCTTCCTCCCTCCCTGTCTCTCTTTCTCCCGGGAGGTGAGCACAATCTCATTAGCCACTGCTGGATGAGGCGTCCTCTCCTCTCAGGTTCAAGGTGATGGAAGATTAGGCCGTTTGGCCTCAACTCATTCTGTATTCACACTGCGTTACTTGCTGCCCGTGAACACCAAATTACATTGAACCTGGGGAGTCTAACTCCATCAATTTTAAATGGAAGATTAATTTAACAATATGCAGCAGATATTTGTTACAATCCCATCATGTAAAAGTGACATTTGGCTATAAATTTGCAGTTGGCTCTGTCTGGCTGCAGGGGCCGAGGTACAAATAAATCAGAGCCATTTATAGCTAATCTCTATTTTCACGTGTGTATGGACCGTGACACACGAGTGCAACAGCATGCACATATTGTAAACACACATACATACACATGAATACATAATATGTAGGTCTGAATGAAAATGTTAACATCTTCTGAAAACTGCTGCAGCCTGTAATTCAGAAATACATTACA
Source organism: Lates japonicus (assembly GCA_033238685.1). Taxonomy (NCBI): domain Eukaryota; kingdom Metazoa; phylum Chordata; class Actinopteri; family Centropomidae; genus Lates; species Lates japonicus. The sequence continues at coordinate 117,657 of BRZM01004020.1, forward strand.
TGACTTCAGTGTAGTATCAGGATGTAGAATTCGGACATACCTTTAGATGTAAAAAGTCGTTGTTAGATGTACTAGTGATAGAATAATTACGAACCTGCTACTGTTTAGTGTTACCAGTAAGGGTGCAACTCAAATGTAATTTGGAACTGCACATATTTGCATTGATAATTATGAACATTTGGTTTTTCAATTATCTTTGCTTTAAGACGGTTGCTAATGACACATTATCCTTTGTTTTGCACTCTTTCCTACATAAATAACAGGCTCAGAGAATCTAAGCCATGCATATGTATGCTGTGCATCTGACTATTTCAGAGCTGCCAAGCACACAGACTCAGAAAAGTGACAAAGACAGAAGGCAGGCATCCATTTCATCTAAAAAGCCAATATTCCTTGCTGGCAGCTGAATGAAGCTCCCCTGGAACGCCACATAAAGCTTACCCAAATGGCCTCGCTGCGGCCTCAACATGTCAGTCTGAGATATGCACATCAGTGCTCTGTGACAGTAACTCCTGATCGTATTACACACCTCAGCAGTGCTCATGTCCCATTACCACCACCCAGCCCTGCCCGGCTGTGATTACCCCCTGTGTGCACGTACACGCACACACACACATCCAGTGATAGCTATAATGTGTAAGTGAAACAGTCATTTTCAAGGGGAGAGGAAGAAGCCGTGGTGATGGTGGTGAGGGTTGGGGTGGGAGTGTTGTATTAGAATGGGAGCTGGGTGGTGGTGGGGGTACACTGATTTAATGCTAATCCTCCCAGACGGAGTAGGACTTTGAATTTTAGCTCCAAACAATGCCACCTCCCACCCCACTCTGTAACCCCCCCACCTCTTGCCGAAGTGCGTCCCTCGCCTCCGACTCATCTTTTGGCTCTTTAATGTGGAATTTCTTCAGGGAGTATGCAGCCTAATTAGAGGAATTGATAACCTCGCCGCTTATTAACGAGGCCAATACATTTCAAAGTCATTAAAGATAACCATGGCAATAAGTCTGGCTATAAGCATCACTAGGTTTCACAGCCGGCGTGTCAATGTTGTAAAAAGTGGAGGAGAAGAGGGGGTAGAGGACAGGGGGTTGGTGCGGGTGGGGAGGAGTGGTGCGGGAGGGGAGGAGCAATTCTCGCTCAGTCAACTGTAAATGCTTGGTTATTGGAATCTTAAAACAGCCAGTGAGGAGAAAATTACATGACCAAATCTCCTTTTTCCTTCGAATTAATGAAGAATTAGGGTTCCCATTTGCCGCATTAGATGGTTCATGGGAGGTTTGGGCATCGGGAAAAGTGTGTTTGACAACGGTGTCAATTTAGCCACAGCACAGCTCATAGGCCCGTGGCAGAACATCATTCATAACTGTCACAACCACTTATCTTTCTCATTGTCACCAAACCAACAAAATTCAGGTCAAGAATTTTTTTCCCCTCACTTGCCTCTCTTCATTATGATTTTCCACACTATGCTTGAACCAAATGACTGTGGAGCCTTTTGCTTATGAGCATAAATCTTGACAGATTTTCCGCTACGTTCTGCTACATTGATGTTAAATGTATGCATGAGTCACAGTAAAGCCATTCAACTAGCTGTCCACATAGGGAATATGATATAGACTGATAATCTATTCTATGATTTACAATAATACTGTCCTGTTATTTCTTTTAATACCAGTCACATATTGAAGAAGCAGATTTCTAATGGGGGCTGGACCTTTACACATTTACAATACAGCCATATTTACTGGTGAAACACTGTCACATAGTGAATTGTATACACTATCACCATAAAAGCGGGCGTAATCATTCAAAAAATGACCAAAACCTTATTAATCATATTAAGGTGTTCAGCCCATGGAGGTCAAAATAGCTTTCCTAAAAATCAGAAAGGTGGCCAGGCACTATAACAATCACATTACTCACAGGTCTCCAAGTTGGGGGCATGGGAGTGTAAGAGAGCACAGATTTATGCAGCTGAGAGTGACATGCCAGCTGTAATGTGCTGCCTGTTGCTGGGCTCAGCCAAGGAAGTGATGAGAGCCTATGCTAACACCAGCACAGCTAATGACCCAGTGAGGTGAGGTGGAAAAACCTCAACCTAAACCTGAAATGCTAAGGCACATTTCATCTTACTGTGCCACTCAAGCATACACACAACACGAACATGCAAGGCAGCTCATCAAGGCAAAATCAAGTCAGGGGGTATTAATGTGAAAACTATGTCACTGCCACCTGATTATGCAGATATCTTTCCAAATGAACTGAATGTCTAATTAATCAGTTTTTTCTTCTTCGAAGGGAGGTGTACCATTTTTAACCAACCATAGGTAAATGCACAACCTCAACAGGCAAACATCATCTCTGTAGAGAAATATTAAATAATGAGGTTTCACTAAGGGCTTAATTTATTAATGGGATAAAGTGATGTGATAGCCCTACTAGATGGTACTTTACCTGAAACCAAAGAGCTGATGCAGAGGATTCTGCTGTCCTCTTTCTGTACTCTCCTGGCTGCAAGTCCTTTGCCACTTCACCAGTTAGCTGCAGTGCTTTTCATTTCCTGCCATTCTAATAGGCTGTAAGAGCAGCACTCAGTGTGTTGTAATTAATCAAAGCAATCAAAAAAGGCCTGTCTGGATTGGACATCCACAATGGATAATTAGCCTCATTAAGCAGAGCCACCACGGGGCTTCACTACATTACCTTTACAGAAGGCACTTCCAATTTTCTTCCTTCATTAATTAACCGCATCAAAAACTGAGGTAAGTCAACAAAGTGAGACTGTTTTGTAGCTGAGGAGTAAAATGTCAGAGGTACACTAGCTGCAGTCAGTCAATTTATCCATTATGGCAACTATTTGATTTGGAGGCTGTTGTTCTTGCTCATCTTGAAAGGGAAAAGATGAGTAGAATACGAAAAGGCAACATTAAAGGAGAAGATGGTATTCAAGAAGAATTATTCATCAAAGGAATCTGTGTAATATTTAGGAAACCACGTTTTCTAAAGAATTCACATGGACAGAGCTCTGAAAGATGCAGCAGAGTAAAGGAACACATCCAAATCTAAAACATTTAGCTCCTCTTAAAGTGATACCTGACTGTCCAACTATTGCCATAAACCTATATGACAGCATATCATATTTAACGGTATGTTACATGAGTCCAACGAGTTGATCTAGCTAAGCTTGGTTCTAAACATTTAATTTAATTTACAAGATACCCCAGATATTGATGCAAAAACATTCTTTGTATTTTACTTAAGCAGTATTGGGTGATCACATTACTGTATAATTACAACTGAAATATCAATATGATATTGTTTTGTACAAGATTAGACAAGAGTACAAAGCAACCAGACAGAAGTCAGAAAATGCTTACAGACTTCATCCACAGTTGCTGCAAGACTACACCCAATAAAACTGTTCATACTGAAGCAAAAGTTTTCACCAGATTGCTTGGCTGATGCACAGTAACTCACTACCTATGAGGCATTACAGATGAACTTCCCTGGCCATCACACAAAGAGTTACTGTGTATCAGCCAAGCAATCTGGTGAAAACTTTTGCTTCAGTATGAACAGTTTTATTGGGTGTAGTCTTGCAGCAACTGTGGATGAAGTCTGTAAGCATTTTCTGACTTCTGTCTGGTTGCTTTGTACTCTTGTCTAATCTTGTACAAAACAATATCATATTGATATTTCAGTTGTAATTATACAGTAATGTGATCACCCAATACTGCTTAAGTAAAATACAAAGAATGTTTTTGCATCAATATCTGGGGTATCTTGTAAATTAAATTAAATGTTTAGAACCAAGCTTAGCTAGATCAACTCGTTGGACTCATGTAACATACCGTTAAATATGATATGCTGTCATATAGGTTTATGGCAATAGTTGGACAGTCAGGTATCACTTTAAGAGGAGCTAAATGTTTTAGATTTGGATGTGTTCCTTTACTCTGCTGCATCTTTCAGAGCTCTGTCCATGTGAATTCTTTAGAAAACGTGGTTTCCTAAATATTACACAGATTCCTTTGATGAATAATTCTTCTTGAATACCATCTTCTCCTTTAATGTTGCCTTTTCGTATTCTACTCATCTTTTCCCTTTCAAGATGAGCAAGAACAACAGCCTCCAAATCAAATAGTTGCCATAATGGATAAATTGACTGACTGCAGCTAGTGTACCTCTGACATTTTACTCCTCAGCTACAAAACAGTCTCACTTTGTTGACTTACCTCAGTTTTTGATGCGGTTAATTAATGAAGGAAGAAAATTGGAAGTGCCTTCTGTAAAGGTAATGTAGTGAAGCCCCGTGGTGGCTCTGCTTAATGAGGCTAATTATCCATTGTGGATGTCCAATCCAGACAGGCCTTTTTTGATTGCTTTGATTAATTACAACACACTGAGTGCTGCTCTTACAGCCTATTAGAATGGCAGGAAATGAAAAGCACTGCAGCTAACTGGTGAAGTGGCAAAGGACTTGCAGCCAGGAGAGTACAGAAAGAGGACAGCAGAATCCTCTGCATCAGCTCTTTGGTTTCAGGTAAAGTACCATCTAGTAGGGCTATCACATCACTTTATCCCATTAATAAATTAAGCCCTTAGTGAAACCTCATTATTTAATATTTCTCTACAGAGATGATGTTTGCCTGTTGAGGTTGTGCATTTACCTATGGTTGGTTAAAAATGGTACACCTCCCTTCGAAGAAGAAAAAACTGATTAATTAGACATTCAGTTCATTTGGAAAGATATCTGCATAATCAGGTGGCAGTGACATAGTTTTCACATTAATACCCCCTGACTTGATTTTGCCTTGATGAGCTGCCTTGCATGTTCGTGTTGTGTGTATGCTTGAGTGGCACAGTAAGATGAAATGTGCCTTAGCATTTCAGGTTTAGGTTGAGGTTTTTCCACCTCACCTCACTGGGTCATTAGCTGTGCTGGTGTTAGCATAGGCTCTCATCACTTCCTTGGCTGAGCCCAGCAACAGGCAGCACATTACAGCTGGCATGTCACTCTCAGCTGCATAAATCTGTGCTCTCTTACACTCCCATGCCCCCAACTTGGAGACCTGTGAGTAATGTGATTGTTATAGTGCCTGGCCACCTTTCTGATTTTTAGGAAAGCTATTTTGACCTCCATGGGCTGAACACCTTAATATGATTAATAAGGTTTTGGTCATTTTTTGAATGATTACGCCCGCTTTTATGGTGATAGTGTATACAATTCACTATGTGACAGTGTTTCACCAGTAAATATGGCTGTATTGTAAATGTGTAAAGGTCCAGCCCCCATTAGAAATCTGCTTCTTCAATATGTGACTGGTATTAAAAGAAATAACAGGACAGTATTATTGTAAATCATAGAATAGATTATCAGTCTATATCATATTCCCTATGTGGACAGCTAGTTGAATGGCTTTACTGTGACTCATGCATACATTTAACATCAATGTAGCAGAACGTAGCGGAAAATCTGTCAAGATTTATGCTCATAAGCAAAAGGCTCCACAGTCATTTGGTTCAAGCATAGTGTGGAAAATCATAATGAAGAGAGGCAAGTGAGGGGAAAAAAATTCTTGACCTGAATTTTGTTGGTTTGGTGACAATGAGAAAGATAAGTGGTTGTGACAGTTATGAATGATGTTCTGCCACGGGCCTATGAGCTGTGCTGTGGCTAAATTGACACCGTTGTCAAACACACTTTTCCCGATGCCCAAACCTCCCATGAACCATCTAATGCGGCAAATGGGAACCCTTGATGAACATTGGAGATCTTCTAAGTGGTTCAAGCTTGTGTTGAAGATGGAGCAGATTGGTGAATTAATGTACCTTAGTGCTTAAGCAGAAATCACTTTCCTTACTCAGAACTACAACATTGTCATAATCAGTTCTCATAAAAAGCGATTAGATGTAATATTGTATATACGCCGGTCATCTCCATGGATTTCAGGACTAAATCAATTTGGTGCAGTGACTCCTCCTCTGCTCGCCAATTATTCTTTTTGACCTTCGTGTGTTTAATAGGACATCATTTAATCAATGGTGTCATAATCTGAGAAGTAGAGTTTCTGAATTTTGTAACAAAGGTCAGGCGTGACGCCTGGGACCTAGTGGACCGACATTTGGGACAGACCTCCTGTGTGGTGCTGGTTGATCAAAATGATGCTGTGGTCATCGGCTCTGCCATGGAGATGGAGGTGCTCTGAACCCTGTGTTACAAAGCTGGTGGGGTTTACTGGATGGTTCTCTGAGGAAATGGATCATTGCTGTTAGGCGTGCCTGAAGCAGGTGCGATTGAGGCCAGGTGTTTGGGGAGCAACATTACAACCTCAGATAGCCTACAGTTCATGGATGGTTGTTGTTATAATTTGAGCACTGGGTTTGATAGAACGTGGCTATAGCCTGAACAACTGGTCCTATGACAGTTTTCCCAATTTCCTCAATTAGAGCAGTGTGCAACATAACTCACTCATATAGCACATCAGGCAATGGATGCTCCCAGTCACAGTGTTCAGCAACAGCCTCGTAAAACTCAGAAACAAATAGGGACTGAAACAGGGTTGTGGGCATTCAATCAATGAGCAGGTTCTTGATTTGGCTGGGTGTATTAGTGAATTAGGCTTTGTGTATACACTGAATTAGAATGAACAACAAATGAATTAACTGCTGAACGGTGGACAGACATAGACAAACCCGCTTTAGCTAATGGGACTGAGTGTGATTTTCAGTTGACTGATGAGTCAGATTAATAACAAGAAAGTGTCATTGTGCCGATGCATTCTGGCAGAGGTTTGTCCCAATGGCCACTGAGCAGCGTACTGAGCACTGATGGGCCAAACAGGTAATGTGGGGTTACAGTCATAGAGGAACCGCTGCAGATGTGAGTTACCATGCTCAATCTTACTCTCCGGATGGGGACAGCAGGATACCTGGATCATGAATTACTGCACATATGAAAAAGAAAAAGAAAGGAGAAAGAAAAAAAAGAGAAGGAAAAAAAAAAATCTGATTATGTGCCATCATGAATTAATTCAGTTAGTTTAATCATAATGGGAGGGTCTGGAAACAGAATGCTGACAGTCAATTAATTTTATTGTACAAGGATATTTCAAGACAGATCATTTTCAATGTAATTTCAGGCCGTGCTGCTGGATTGCATGGTCACATGATTACTTGTTGAACTTAATGTTGAAAAAGACTACTCTTCCCTATTACTGCTGTTGCACTGGGTGCAGTCTTTATAATCTACTTATAGATTTGGTAATCCTATCTATGGTCCTTATCAGCAGGTGCTGCTCTATTACCGTAATGGGGAGGCAGAACTGTTCTGGCAACACTGCGACACATCATTTATTGTGGTTTCTGTGATGTGCTCGTGGGTGTCGATGCACAGAAAGGATAGTGGTACTCAGGTCAAAATAATATTCACTTCTTGACAGCATCTCAAACCCATCTAATGAATATGTGTGAGTATCTCTGGCCATAAAGTTGCACTATGGCATGAAGAATTTTATCATGTATATATCATAATGTATATTATGTCAGTGCATAACGAAACAATGGGGAAACAACATATCGTGATTGAATTAGACTATGATATCATACACATCGTGGTATATCGTTACCACATTGTAAGGGACATCATGATTTTATGAATCTTTGTGTGATGGGTGTTTCAATAATTTGCCTTTTTCCCTGGAATTATGGCATCTGTGGTCATGTATACTGCGTGTATCAGGTTAGCAATTATGTGGACAGATTGGCCAATCAGGATAGTTCTGCAACATGGCATGGAATAAAAGTTAAAACAAATGACATGGTTATGTGGCAGCCTGCCTCGTGCTCACCAGTGTCATCACTGGGGATCTGACTTTTTCTTTCCTGGAATCTGTGATCTTTTTCTCTGTGGATTTGGAGTCTCATTTGCATAAATGTATCTGTCTTGCTTATGTTCACTTGTGGGTTAATAATGGAACAGTAGATGTGACCTGATCAGTGAAGAAACTTTTCTGTGTGTTCTACAGAGCAGAGACAGAGTGAGCCATGGCTATATTTAAGCACTGTCATGTAATAGCACTATGCTTCCTACTGAAAATTAAAAAGACATCTATTGTCCTGGAATTCACAAGCATCCATTTAAGGAGCAGTTGATATAAAACCATACTGCTGACAAGGTGGTTTAGACTGCTGAAAGTAGATAGGGGTGAGTTAAGTTCAGGCATCGATTAAAATCAATAATGTAAATGGCTGGCTGGCTGTGGAAATTTATGTGGAATAGTAGGCATGTTTGACAGGAGTCATGACAATTTTGGTGATGATTTTTCTCTTGCAGTCTTTCTGGGTCTGTCTCTGGTGCTGTTCACAGTGGTGACTGTGTCTCTTCACGTCGGCTGCCAACAAAACTCATGCCAAGAGGAGATATTTTAAATGGGCAAAGTCTGGCAAATCTAGCTTTGGCCGACTAAATCCGCCAGCGGACCGATTAAAAGCCACTCAAATTCGTTTCTTTCTTCAGTGTTATAAGGATCACTTCTGATGTGCTCATGTTTGCTCCGGTGCAGACTGAATGGTATTTACAGCTATTTACCACATCTTCACACCATCAAATACCTCAAGCTAGGTTTCAAAGGCACCCTCTAAGCATTACTGAAGTCAGAGCTTCAATCATACCAATTACATCTAGGTGGTATTATCGTTTCCATTCTATTTTGGGGGACTATAGCGTAAATTGTGGAGGATGTTTCAAAATGTTAATCAGGCTAATCAAGGTGTTTTGAATTGATAAATCAAAACATTTTCTCAGTGTGGTCATGCACAAACATGTCTGGATTGTTGCTGATTCGACATCACTGTGGGCCTGTGCCTGGGCAGGCTAAGGTTGGATAGGAGCTAAAGACACAATACCATCTGACCTCCCAGTAGGATGCCTTCCACTGGATGCACAGCATTAAAATTAGTCTCTGGCAGAGCCTGGCCCAGGTAAGGTGTGGCGGTGGGATTATGAAACAGTTGATTTACTCTTGCAACTCATACGTTCCGCTGCAAGGCGCGCAATTGCACTCTTGCTTCCGGCAGACCAAGGGCTCAGATGTTGCCCTGGCTGTACCCAGAGAGTGGAAAAGATGGTGTTTTCTCATTCAAATCAGATGTCTTGAACACCACCACAGTTCTGCTTCTATGTCTGCATCTCTACCTTTAGCCCGGTCACTGGCTGCTGATTTCTGAATGATCATGATACATCTACTAGCTGCTGAATTTTTGTAGTCGTCAACGTCAGTTCACAGTCATCACAGAGCACCTGCAAATATTTCGTTCTGTTCCAACTGGCTGCGTCTCGCTGTGCTGGCGGCTGCCACTGATGGCTGGTCTGGTTCACAGAGTGGAGATTAGATGGAAGAGATTATTTCTGTTGAAATGGTGGGGAAACACCTTGGTTGGCCAGTGATGCAGTGGGGTTTCCTCTTCAGAAATCTGGGATCAGATGCAGGGTGGTTAATAGGATGAATATGATGGTTGCTGGTTCAGGGTCTTGTGTCTTGCTGAGTTCCCTCTTTGTCTGGCAATGTCTGTGGTCACAGGCCTTGGCTAAACATGCTGTGAGACAAGCAGCTTACACAGTTCAAAGCTGTCAAAGATGCCATCACGTCAGCACGGTACACTAAAGTGGTCGACTGCCAGTCATTTATCCATTCTGGGAGCTCCTGTAGCTGGACCACCCTCATTGGTGGCTGCTGGCTCACTACAAGCGGCTAGCTGGCACTGAGCTGTGGAGGTCCTCAGGGTGTGTGTTACAGGAAAAGCGCCCCTGCGTCATTGTAATTCAGAAACCCATCACCTGTGGTCTTGACCATAATCAAGACTACCAGGGTGGCCACATCATGACCAGCTATGGTTGTTGTGGGGATGAATTAGAAGGAGGAAGGTAAAATTGGATGTGAAGATGAAGAAGGTGTGAAGGTCAAAGTGGAGGCAGATCTGGGCGTGGGAGGGGTGGAATATGGAGGAGGAGACAGTTCGATGGAAATGATCCAATGGGTGTGCAGTGACACCTGTCATGGCATATCATTATCATATAATTAACCTCAGAAGACAATGGAATTAGGATCAGACATGATCTCAATTGAGAGAAAAGGGTGAGAGCACATCTCAGTGCATCAATGGGTGAATGGGAGATTGAGGAATCCCATTATGAGGGATATGTGACTACTGACTTCAGTGCACCTCAGACTAAGAACAGGAAGCTTAGGGAATCTAAAACAAATGTTACTTTAAATAAAAATAAAATAATAATCTATTCACTTGATAGCCCTCTTTGCTCGTCACTTTTTCTTACCAACATGCAGTGTGTGTGGGTCATCAGATCAGGATGGAATCCAGTGTGTTTCCGTACAGTTCAGGCACTGCTCAGTCAGTCAGTCGGTGAAGTTGGGGTGCTTACAGATGCAAACTGGGAGCTGTCGGACCAGGTGTGGTCATGACATGTCCGTGCTGGGGGCAATGGGCCTGGATCCAGGTTGCACTGAGTGACTACTGTCCGCAGCAAGGGATTTTTCTCAGATCCACTGCCGATTCAGTCCTCCGTGCCTGGTGGCCCGGCTGTGGGATGGTGGGGAAAAAGAACATGCTGTAAATGGCCGTCACTGTTCCTTACCTCTTTGTCTTTCTTTCTCAACTAAATTATTCAACAATATTGACTCCAGCTCGCCATCAGCTAGTGCTTGTTACTCTGGTTCTTGGTATTTTAACACTCTAACAATCAGAGATGATGTTCACTTGTGTGATGTGGAGGTCAGTTCTGCTCTAGATGCAATGCATGGCGTTACAAGTCCTGATGGATATCTCAATTCGACCATTCTGTGGTGCAATGCTGGTGCAGCTTTTTGGCGTTTGAGATATTGGCATGCAGTGAGTGTGGCCTGGGCTGTGGGCAGGCAGTTCTGGAATTAGAAACAGGGTGCGATTGCGTTATCGTATTTGAATAACTGCATTTTGATGGCTTGTATTACAAAATGGAAATGGGGAAACCTGGTGATTAACAGGGTCCTGGAATTATAATGCAAACAAAATAAAATTAGTTAGTGTATTCTTGAAACATGGTTTGGAAAAGCATTTTTCAGCTCATTATCCTCTGGTGTGTTTCAAGTTCATCAATAGCCAGGCGTCACTTGTGAGTGCTCAGCTTTTCTCATCTGATTAGACAGAGCAACACATGTAAACTCTCAAAATCCTCACCAATATATGCAGTAATCATGTACTTTCAGCTAATCAATCCTTTCAGGAAAAGGAATCTTGCTAGTTCCACTGCCATAAAACAGGAAGTGCCACTGACTGAGTCTAGTTCTAATTTCTCAACACCCAGAAACTCAGCCGGGCATTTATTATCACACTCAGTTGAAATTAGCCAGATTCATAGAATGGTGCTGAAGTGTGCGACTATACTGGGGTCCCTGGCTGTATTAACCCCAGTCATGTCACTCAAACAAGAGAGAGGTGCCTTCACCATCAACTAAGACAATCTTGAGCTTGGGTGCTGGTGCCTGGGAGTTAATCGCGGACTAATGCAACTGCATTCTGCTGCTTTCACGTGGGTTTGAATGCAGCTCAAATGATGCCATAATCTCATTTTCTTCCACAGCCTGGAGCTGTGATGTGCTGTGGTAAGCTAGCTGTAGCATATTTTCTTGTTATATATCTTAAAACAAAATTGTGTGGGCTGAAAGCTTGGCAGGTGTCATATAGTTTCAGGCCAGCTGTGGCTCTATGAACACTCTCATAACATTTTAGAAACACAAATCACACTGACTCTGAGGCTTCACTGTACAGCACCCTCCAAACCTAAGGTGGATTGCCAAGTGTTTGCACATTGCACAACAATTTTTCGTCTGGTCCCGTCAGCCATGTGTGCCAAAAGACAAGTTATAAGCCACCTCAGCCCCATCTGGTTCTCTGGACGTGTTGGTAACAGGATGACCTGTGGAATCTGATCGTTATAAGGTTGAACAACCTGCCTGGGCACTGGGTTTCGTCCACTCAAGGCGGACAGGAGACACTCCTCAACAGTAGATCAGTTAAAACATAGCCAAGGTTACAGTTGAAAATGGCCGGTCTCCGAAGGTGGTTTGGGTCAATTTTCTTCAGTGGGAGGTGGGCGGATCGCCACAGGAATGACTGCAATGGATGAAGGCATGGTAAAAAGAAGAAGAAGAAGGAAGAGGATATGGAGACACAGGGGATAAGAAAGAATAACCACCAAAGAGAGTGGAGTGGGAAGGGGCTCAGAGAAAAGAGACGGATCATTGAACCCATCTTAGGTCAATGGGAGCACAGTCATTTACACCATCTTGGAACAACAATGCAGGCAAGGTGTTGACCTGTGCTATTTCATGGGATGAGGGTGTTTGCCGTCATCCTGGGCTGGCGTCGCGCATGCACACAGGCTCAGCTTTTGCCTCCTCAGAAAGTGGTTCCATGGCAGCATAAGTGCATTTCAGTACCTGATGAGCAGTAATCTGGCTGGGCTGGGAGACGGGGAGTGGAGTAAAAGTGCAAGTGGATCACTGTGTTGCTGGTTAGGTGGGCTGTGGAATAAGATTATTCATTCATGGAATCTTGTAATGTTACAGTCTAGATGTACCTGAGGCTGGATCAGCTGCTTCATTTCTGTTCTCTATGGAAACTAATGAAACACACGTTTGTGGGATGGGGCTACCACACACAATGATACATGCACCCTCATGTTGTATTTTTCATGATAATGCAATGATGAAATAATATCATACGTTACATTTACAATGCTCTATTACAGCCCATTGGTTCAGTTCAACTTCAAGTGGTCTGTATTTATCACTTTAATGTGATCAACAAATGTGTAGATTTTATATGAGTTACCATGGGGCTCACTTCACCGAGATCTCATTCCTCAGCTCCACCGTGTGGGCACTGGATGTGGAGCAGGGCCAACAGATGGTGTCAGGGTTGGAGTGAAAGATTATTTGGTGCCATATTCATGGTGCAGACCATTGGCCTATCCTCCATTTCCGTGGTCAGGGAGAAGGAGTGAGACTAGGGGGCACATCATGACCAATGTAAAGAAAAAAAAAAGAGGGGATTCAGTGGGGGAGTGGACATTGTTGTTTTGATTCATCGTGGTGACTTCTGTTCAATTCTTATCATACCCACACACTGCTCAGTCAAAACCATAAACATATGTAACAACCCAACAGTCAGAAATTGCAATCAGTAGAATAAACTAATCCATACGTTAAAATGTAAGTAGCAACACAGTTCTCTAAATGTTCTTCTCTAGCTCAGCTGTTTCTGTATTAGCCTCTAAAACCAAATGGGTTCAAAACAAACTCTATTTGCTTATGCTGTGAGACATATACAGTGGGAATAAGCAGTGGTCTCGATTATAATGCTGTCAGTCACTCATTATGCAACACAGGCTGGGAGTTGTGCTGGCATGTAAAACTCACTGGCCTCATCGTTTCCTCAGCCACTGTCTTCCTTTCAGCCATCCATCTTATCATTACTATCCAACAAGTTGAGTGTTTCTGAGGAAAATCATAACTTATGTCTCTGTTGGGACTACCTACCATTACAGTGCAGTGTTTTTCATTGTTAAAAAATAATAAAAAACAACCTTTTCAGTCTCAAATACAATAATAGATTCCAAAATCACGTGTTTCTCCGCAGCTCTCTGACATCATCTTTCAGCACCCTACAGAGTACAACAACAGTGCACTACTCGGTTCTGTAGTTACCATCTCTCTAGATTAGTCTCCCTTACCTTCCTACAACTTCACATCCTCTACTCACCAATACATGGGTATCTTGTTATGGTTACTCCAAGTGCCGTCTGGCTGGCAGACAATTCGTTAAACTGCTGGAGGAGGCCGGTGGCCAGCTGTTGCAAGTGGGTCACCGACGAGATCAGCAAGCAGGCACACCTCAGTTCACTGGGCGCCTCGTTTCACGTGACACAGCTGCAGGACAGGGACAGTGACCGGATGTTTGTCTGCAATGGACCACATGCTGTCTGGGTTGGGAGATGCCTGGTGGTATAGGCATAGGCATGGACAGGCACGTGTTCCATGAGAACAGATTACGTTTCTCTTGAGACAAATGCTAAATACTGCGTGCATGTAGTCAGGTGTTGGGTGCAGCCACTTTGTGGTACACAAGCAGCTATATCATTGTTTTTGTATTTTGCCTCAAGGAGAATAGTCACTCTGTGTGACTTTAGACAGCCTTCCAACAACAAGATCTAATTCTTGAACCCACAAGGTGAGATTAATAACAGTGCTCACAAATTACTCTGTTTAGTTGAGCCAGCTGGACTCTAGTAGTGTGCATGCTGGTTGACTGGAATTGTATTGGTAGTGGGACAGGCCATCGTTAACAGAATGGGTTGCACCTGCACTGCTATGGGGAGATCAAAGAGTCTGTTACAGGGTCACTGCAAAGTGTTGTGTTTCAGGTTGAATGGGGTCTCGACAGTCGGCAAGCTAGGGCATGGGTGTTACACCCACCAAACGTTTATGATTGAGCAGGGTTAGCGTGTCACATCAGCAGCAAGTCGTTTGCCTGCTGTATATGTTGGAGGTTGTTGGATCTGGGCTGTGGCCGGACTCTCACTGGGAAAGATGGAGTCCATGAGAAAGTATTATGTGGACCCAGCCTCTCAGGAAGAAATGTATCCAGCCACCTCAGGAACAGAGTTGGTTCAATACACTACAAGAACTTTCTATCAGATTCAGTCCTCCACTCAAACTTCCTGCAGGATTATACTATTTGGATTAACAATTAGCTATTAGACAGAGTAAAAAGAGCACTCAGTTGACATTGCTCACGCACCCAAGTTTGTGGGTAATTTCAAACATACTAATGACTGCACACGATGAAGACAAACTCAGCAATGTCCGGGTGGCTAAGCCAGCAGTGTGGGAGTGCCGGGCACTCACAGCCTGGTCAGCCGCCTGGGCAAGTCTGGGTGGCTGTGGCCTCCTGGTTCGTGGACAGAAACTCAGAGCTGGGTGGTTCAAGGATTGTTTATCTGTCAGAGACCAGGTCAGGGTGAGACCAACGTCTGGGGCCACTAAATATGGACAGTTGTGGGACACACATCGGTAAAAGCGAGACCTGATGTGACTGCTGGTTCAGAGCATCAAGGTGAGATGCCTTGACGCCAGCCTGCAGCCATTGCATCGCCTCTGCTTATGGGAGGACAGTGCGTTTATGGGTGCTGCTAAGTCACAGTCAACGGATGCTAGTCATGACCACCAAAACTTTCTACACTGCCGGATAGAGTTTGACAGAAAAGAATGGATTCTTCATCACCAAAAGCTGGAAGGAGAAACAGAAGGAGAAGGAAGCGCAAACAACACTGATGGATAATATGCATTCTAAACCCAACATATAATATGGATTAGAAAGAATGAAAGATTAGACATACACTGACAATCTACATTATCTAACTGGATAGCGGATGGACAGCGTCTGTTACAAATGTAGTTCGTTGCAGCCATGGACAGGTTGTGTGCTCTGGGCTGGTGCAATTATGGAGGCAGCAGGATCAATCCACGGGTTGAGCGTTTTTTAAATCATTTTTGGAAATTACATGACATACATGTTTTGAGGTTCTGCATCATAATGAGTACTGATTAATTACACCATCTGTTGCTGTTTGCTGCTGTGTGTGTCCTGTGCTGGTCAATGCAATCATGCACACTCGTCTCACTTGTTCACATGTGCGCGTCAAAAGAACAGTGGATTGGTGGGACCAGCAGCGGAGACACTGCATGTAACAACAAGTAATTTGAAGAATTAAATTGACAGAAGAGGAAGTTGATTCTGTTTCCTTTCCACCTGGCAGGGGTACTGGCTCTCAATCAGGCTGGCTTCATGACTGCTAACAGCACAGAGATGGGAACAATTCAGAGACACTGGGTGCCTTAGGCATGCCATAATCTGCTAGCGGGCGGGATCTGAGGCAGTGATAAGGAGAAGGGAACCTGGGGGAAGGAGGCTGGCTGAGGTTTGGAGTCAAGGGCTGCCAGGACGATGGGCTCACTGTGAGGCATGCAGGACAGGCGTCCCAAACATGAAGTAGCCATGGGTGGTCTTCTTACACTGGCTATGCTGGCCGCCGATCAGCTTGTACCCCTGTCGCCAGACCCAGGCGCACCATGCTGTGGATGACCCCAGTCCTGGCTCACTGAGCCGTGTTGTGGGGAGTCTGGGGTACTGCAATGCAATGCCACAATAGATGGAGAATAAAGGAACATGGGAGAGGATGGGGGAGGAATGGCAGCGAGACAGGAGAAAAGAGCTCAGGAGAGAGAAAATCAGGAGGTGAGAAATGAAATCAAGGAAAAATGATAGAGAAAAGATGAGCAGATAATAGGAAAGACACAGCAGAAGGATGGGAAACGTGCTCAGCTCCTCAAAGAGAGATCGGATGGGCATTTTTAGTCACAGTGGCTCATTTTAAGTGCTGGGAGATGGTGGGGGAAGGAGTACCTGAGGGTCCGTCAGTGCATGTTCAATTGAAACTTTAACACAAATGCAGTGGTGGTTCATTCCCAGTTATTCATTCCGCCTGGCCACTCGAACCTAAAAGTGGTGGCGTTCCTAGAATATGAGCAGCAGATAGCCGATGGGACAGGAGTTCAAGGGAGAACATGCTCTCACAAATGCTAATCGACATTCCTTCAAATCAGCATGACTAGGAGATAGCAGGGGTTGAGACAAAAGGAGCCACACTGGGGTTCAAGTCAGTTACTGTTAGAATCAATCAAGTCAAGGAGGAGTTTTCTTTACAAAATTCATCACGCAACACTTTCCACAGTAACACTCTCGATGTGTCAAATATAATAGAGACACAACATGAAATATGAATGTCTTTGCTTTTTCATTAATAGTACATTCAAATGGAAGATTCATGGCTGGCCAGCTGAGAATGATTAAAATTCAGGCTCTTGCAAGGTGGGGTGGAAAACAGCATGCAAATAGCCAGTGAACTCTTCCTGCCTCGTGGTTTTGCGTGACCATCTCTGCTGTGAACCATTATCATTTCTGGGAAGATTCAAAGTGTTTTGTAAATGGACGATATTAAAACCCTCAATAGTAATACCAGAAACAACTTTATTTACTGTGATAAAGATCATGAGGGTCAGGTTGTGCTGGGAAATGTCACAGTAGCTCCAGCAGAAGGTTCAACAAATGTTACTTCACTTGACCATTCATCTCTAATCTAAATAAAACTGCCTGGTGTGAACAAACTAATCACTTTTCTTAAGTTTCAAGACAAAATATATTCAAATAACACTAATAAAAAAGGAATATGATTATAAACTGGATATGCTGATACTCACCCATATCTGATGTGGAAGCAGCGTCGGTTGATTATATGAATTGAAGGACCAAGCATAAAGAGAGCTAATTGGCCTAATAGTGATCAGGCTGAAGGGTGTTCAATGTCACCACTGGGTGTCACCCAAAGTTCTGGCTGTAGATGTGGGACCTGGACACAGAGATAGATTAACATTTTCTTTGTTTTGAAATAATTACAGCAGTGAGAAGACGGACCAAATGCAAATTAATGTTCCGTCAATCATCAATCCTCTGTTGATGTCTTTGGACTCACTTTCGGACAAAATCAAACTTTCAGCTCAAGATGCCACGATTCTGGACAAAATAAAACTAATAGAGGTTGGTTTAAAAACAGGAATGTGAAAGTGCAAATGTCTTACTGAATTGGAAGCATTAAAATTCATACCTGAGACTAACAAAATCAGATTTCACGCACAATTACAGTTAACATCTTGCTTACCCCAAATGTTTGTAATGGAACTCAAACACTAAAAGTCCCAGTAGAGCCCACCATCAAATATTTCCAAGATGTCAAACTCCTTTTCTGTCTGGAAGAGTTCAAAGATGCAAGAGTGATGTGTAACCCCGCCTCCACGTTAATCAGCCAGAGCATCTGGAGATTGGGAGGTAATTTTCAGAACCTGGACTCAAGATCACCGTTAGGTCAAAGCACTTCATGGGCTGGACGGTGTACTGGAAGGAAAAGAATAAGGAGGAGACCACATTAGTGGAAGGCTCGGTGACAGGAATACTGGGAGAAGCAAGGGAGGAGGGGAAGGACTGGAGGCAGACAGGTGGATGTGAGACAGGGGAGGGAGGCCAGTGCTGGGGGCCAGAAGGAGCCAAGATGAGGGTGGGATAAGGAGAGAGACAGGATGTCACTGTGAGGCCAGTGGGAATTACATTGAAATAACTGGTCCACAGAACAGTTACATTTCAGCCTGACTGATGCTGTGCCTTGGGGCTAAGCTGGTGAGTCTGCTGTTGTCATCATTCTGATATCAATCTATCAAATAATGGCCGCAACAGGTGAGACACCTGGCACAATATGGAAAAATGAATGTGTGTGTGTACAGCTGTGTGTGTTTGTCCTGTGTGAGTTCCGCAGCTATCAGCTCAGAGCTCTCCTTCATTTCCTGTGGCTGGCATGTCTGGAAATAATAGTTCTTTCTTTTCCTTTTCTGCTGGTAACAAAGTTCTCTTCTAGACCCACTAATTGAAGAAATATATTGCTTATATAAAGGTTAATCTCTGACCGCTGTTCCAGATAAAGGTCACTGGAGCAATGGGGGACATATATCAAGAGAAAAAAAAGCCAAAAGAATTGTAACACAAAACAGTCTGAATATTGCTGCTAGCGGTGCACAAAGTTTCTTCAGGCTAGGACAGCCTTGAAACTCAAGATAACAGGCAGTTATGATCACCAGAAGTCAAAGTCAGTGATTTTCTAAATATAGTCATTTGTTAAACACAGAATACCAAAGCTCTGGAGCTGGGTCAAAAATTTCTCATCACATGCTCGCAACAAAGGGGGTGAATTTGTAAATAATAAAACCGAAAACATGTGGGGTTTGTGCACTGATTGAATCAATGTTATGGAAACACTGTAGTGTATTCATTAGGAGGCAACAAATCTCAACAGTCTATTCAGAAAAAAAAAATTATGTAATTTAATATAAAAGTATTTCTTCACTACTGTCGGCTTGACAGTTTTGGGAAACATGATCAATGTTTTCCATAATGCGTAATGTGCCGGGTTTCTGATCAGCTACTTTTTTTCTTTTTGTGTTTCTAAAAGCAGTCCATTTTGTTATTTTCAATCACTGTGCTATCTTGGGCTGTGCTCGCTCTGTGGGCATATGCTGAAAATAAAACAAAAACAAAACCTGCTCTGACTGTACACTGGAAAATGCAAGACTGAGTGAAACAATGTGCATTGTGAATTTCTTCAAATTTGCTCTTCAGAGTCCTGGAGAGGGATCATATAAAAAATGCATATTCATGAAGCACTTCACAGTATGAACACTGAGTGTATAAGGGCACAATGCACAAGTGGGTGGTGATGGAATCGCATGCCAGGAGTTGGCTAGTCATTTAACAATTTCAGATTTAATTTACTAGGTTATTGCAGAAACTTGATAATGCTTGGGGTCACACTTTCCCAAAGAAAAATAGGTGTGACTGTGCAGTTAAGAGACCTGATTTTGCCTGAGATAACAAACAAGGTCTGTGGCTCTCAATTTAGCAGAAGTTATGACTCTCACTGTGTATGATGGAGTTCAGAATACAGTTCTTCAGTTGGTACAGTTGCAGCAATTCCACACGCTTCCTCAGTTTATATAAGCATGAGCCTGTGGGAAAATTTGTCACAGAGCCATACTAAGTCAGCTTAAGGAACACGTGTGAAATAATTGTATTAACAATTACTGACTTCAGTTCAGTCTTTCCTGCATTATTACTGTGCTTGCCAGCCAAAAACCCTTATATACTGTTCTTTATTTATTCCTGCAGCACTTTTACTATATTGTAAAGGCTTTGGGATATACATGATATTGTCATATTATGAATATCTGAGTACTGTACATACAACCATCTATTCGGTGAGAGTTGTTATTGAAATAATTGAGCCCCAGTACTTGTATGTAATAAGCTAACGTTGCCGGGCAACAGCAAGTCTTTCAGTAAGCACAGTTATTGGCACACTTGCTCCAAACTTTGGTGCGAAGTTAAAAAGATGAATTATGAGAGAGGCTTAAAACTGTTTTCAGACATTTATTTTCTGCTTTTAGGATGACCATGAAAAGAGGATAGGAAGATATTCTAGAGCAGACCTAGACTTACAAGCATTACTCATATGATAAGCTTGGCTATACTTCAAATGTGGTCCTCATATATAGTGTAACACAAAGCGCATAGTACAGTTATTGCAAACTGCCTCAAATATTTCAATATTATAAATACTTTAGCAAATTAAAGGCAGATAAATACAGTAAATTAATGAGATAAAAAAACAAAATATAGTATATAGGTAATTCCTTCTACCGACCACCGGTTTTCTCAACAATTAATATGGAATGACAATGTAGGGGACACTAGCCGTTATATTATTTGGAAATAACAAATAAATTAGTAAGTTACAGCAGAAATAGTTTTCATTTGATTTTCTGAAGACATGAAAATCAATGAGAATATGAAGAGCAGGGAGTAATATGGCCGACATTTAATAGGTTACACTCCAACCTTGGTGTGGCGGATGGTTTACCAAACAAACACAACCAGTCAACTCAATTGTGGCTCTATCCTTGATCAAAGCTGCTGCATATGTTATTACTCATGAAGCTTTTACTAAAGACAGCCTGGAAATATCTGCCAAAACCAGGGGTATTTAGAGTGAAGCTGCATATCCATGCAAGACATTTCATGTTATCTATAAGCATAAAATTGCAATTAACTTTGAAGTTGACAGCAAGAAAATCGGAATCTGGGAACACAGAAGAATTTTTCCTGCCCTATAAATGAAATGGCCCTTTACAAACTTACCATAGCAGTCTCTTGGATGCTTGGTATGAGTCAACTCAATTAAGTTCAACTTTACATGTCCCAAGGAGAGCAATTGACTTCTTCCTGCAGGTGGCACAAAGACATTACATATCAACATAAGAAAATGTAATGAATTCTTGACTACCATAATGGGGAGTGATCCATGGAAATGTCGGACCATGAATTACTAATCCAGATGTCCCAAAATAGGTCCTGACTATACATGTGCCAATTTGGAAGCTCTAGGGCAGGTTTAAGGAGCAATTCAATCAAAGATATCCTGATATATGATGACTAATCATATGACACACATTATACTGAATGTTCTTTTTCTCTTTATTGGGCTAATTTGTTTTAAAATATATATTTCAATTTAGCATATAACCTGACTAAGAGGACCCATTACCTGGGCGATGTAAAACACAATTTACACTGCTGAAGCATGAGAGCCTATGCTGTCAACATCAAAACACTTTAAACATCTCAAATTCTATTATACTGTTGATTGCCTTGGACATTGAAATTAACAGAAACAATGTTATATTTTACCCATAAGTCCCAAAATACTTTACTCATCTGGATTTGGCAGGTTAATTTGGTTATCACATTAAACCCTGTAAAATCAGTTTCAAGTCTGATATGTGAGTTTAATAGCTGATAGGAGCTAGTTGGTCTTGGCAGAGCTCTGTGTAGTCAGTAACACATGAGAAGGTGAGCTAGCAAGATCAACATAACAAAGCTTGAAATATCTTTTTTCTCTCAAGTGACTGGCTGCCTCACTTGGCACAAAACATATAAAATTATTCCAAACTACTCCCTGTTATTGCCTACTTGACCAATTTGATGCTCTCAAACAAACCAATCGAATTAAGCTTTGGAAAGCATTTTACTACAATTCCACATTCGTCAGGATAATAGTACTACATTTGTATTACTGAATATTTACAAGCGCGGCATACAATGCAGCTTTCTCTCCTTTGTTTCTATCTCTTTACACTTGCAATGTCTAATAATAAAATATGGGACTTCCTTAACCCACCATTAACTTTATACATTTTAATATTTGAAAAATGCTTATGGCTTAATTACACAGCACAAGAGTGAAACTTTGTTTCAAGTCTTCCCTGCACCTACATCAATGCAAATTTTATCAAACTGCCATGCTTTTTTGGTCTCTTTGACCTTTATTATATAAACTAATAAAGTATTCACTAGCAGTCCTGCATGCCTTGGATGATGTGTTGGTTTTGTGAGAGCAACAAAACAATGTCAGCTGCAAAATCGCTCCAGGGGAGAACCAGATATCAGAATTGAACATCAAATAATAACACCCAGGGATGAGCAAATGGTTCCAAATCACTGGTCTATTCTAAGGCAGCTTTATGAATGCAGGCACAGAGTTTGTTGAGTATCTATGGGTACCTTGGTCACCAGTCCAATGCAGTCTCATGGTTCTGAAATAAAAACTGAAAGAACATCAACTCAAGACTTGTAAAGAAAGGACTTTGGGGCACTTCAAAGATTACTATCCATAGGGGAACAGAGGACTCGATGCTGTTGTAAACTAAGATGTGCTAGCGACAGGCAGGCTGATGGCATTTTGTTTTTGGTCTAAATAAAATCTCTGATAAGACAACATAACATTCTTTTCCTTTGCTTCTTGTTTGAAAATCTTTCCTTTGAAAAACATGGAAGCAGGAAGACTTTTACATCAATCAAACCCATTGGGCCATTTGAGTAGAAAGTTAAGGGTAAAATCCCCCATCTCTTTCTATGGAAAAACAGCTCGACTGCCAACTGTCTACTGTTTCACCGACATATGAAACCTGCTGATCTGTAATTTGTTTCGCAGTCCCTCACAGTCTAGTGTTGGATTCTGAGAGACATGGGTCTACAGTCTTGGGTCAGTGGCATTCCGACTGGTCTTGATGAATTAGAATGGAGATGCTGTTTGCCACCGGACTCTGCTAGAAGGGGCCCTCTTTATTCAGTCTGTTAAATGATGTATCAACAGTGTCATGGCTGCAACCAACCTGTGAGTGTGTCAAACCCCACACACACATAACTGAACATGAATACACACGTAGGTGCATGTGAAAGCACAAGCAAACACATATTGAGAGGATTACTTACAAAAACAAACACAAGAACATTTATAAAGTCACACAAAAACAAAAACATACCCACAGACTCACAATCACACATTGAATAAAACCAACCTTGACAGACTGGTGGGGGTCCATCCATCTGTAGCCTCTCGCTAAGACGACAGGTCAGAATCTCACTGCCCACCAAGGTGAAGCCTGGCAGGCACGAGTACCGAATAATGTCCCCTGTGAGGTCATTTACACCCGCAATCATACAGACACAAAGACACACACACACAAATATACACGGGCCGGGAGTTGACACATATCCATCCATCCATTCATCCACCCACCCAACCACAGATACACACACATATCCCCACAGAGCTATGTTAGTAAAAGCTTCCTCAGTACAGGCACTTGAAACAGTAATCAGCAACACATTTTCTAATGAAGATTGACATCCCCTAGTTGGAGTACTGAAGGCACTTCATTACATTGCAGAGCTGCAAACTTACACATACGTCCACACACACACACACACATTTGAAATCAAAATTACACTCAATTTCAAAGACACAAAGTAAGTCAGCCACTAGCTACATGAGTTCCACTTCACTTTGCTAATCACTTCTGAGCACTGAAAATACAAACAGCTTATACAGAGAGTTAATTAGCCTTGCCCTCAAACTAATATTTCATTGCATGAAGCAAGTACACATGGAAAACACTCCAACAGAGGGAAAGAAATACAAAAAGGAAAAGCAAAGGGCAAGAACAAAAGAGAAAGAGAGAGATAAAGGGCACATTACAGGTGGAATGAGACAGTGATAACAAAAGAAAACATCTGTCCAGCATCAGTATGTATGTATATGCTTAAATTAAAATGTACTACAGACAAAGCTGTGTTAAATCATGAAATGGACAGACAGATTAATACACTAACAAGAAAGGTAAGAAAATAAAGACTAACAACAAGGATATAAACATCCAAACAATGGTTTCCACAAACAAATAACAGATTCAACTAACTAATTAATTAATGACCAAAAGCATTTGATATGTCTACTCCTATTTTTTACCTCTGTCCAGGGCTGTCCAAGCAAATTACCTTCTGTCTGAGGCAAATTTATTTTATTATGTACTGTCCCTGGCCAGTAAACAAGCAAAATAAAATAAGACAAACCTATTTCAAACTCGTCATCATCGGTTAGGATAGTGGCGTTGGCGACAGGAGGGGGTGGCTGACATGTTCTCAGCTGGTATGCTGTTAGAAAGAGGACAAATACTGAAATCTATAACAGAGTGTATATGTGCACTCAAGTAAGAGAGCGAGCGGGAGAGCGAGAAAGAGAAACATGGAGTGTGTGTGTATTTTCTACTCAGTTGCGGCACATTCTTTACTCCTACCTACCACTGTTCATGATCATCAAAAACCAATCACTAATTTAGCTGAGATGGGGGACATTTTATTATTAATCAACTTCTTTTTGAAGGGGCGTTTTAATAGTGTGGCTGAAAAATAGGCATAAGAAGGCATTCGTCATTTATCATTACACAGAACTGGAAGCAATACCATGTAGCAAAATGAGAAAGGCCAAATAATGACTCATAAAAAAGGGAAAATAAAGGCGTTCCAATATAGAAACACAGGGACAATCTCTTTCTGTTCTTTTGTGATCTTCATTACTAAGCAGGCTCCCTGTGGAGAACTGAAGATCAAACGAATAGGGGTCATTACAGCAGTGTGGAACAAGGTCTTTACTTAGCTGGTATCAAAGGGGCGGTTACCGTAATAATGCAGCACAAAGAAGCCACTGGTGCTGAAGTCACTGTGGAACTTGATGAGGATCTGATTGGCGGTGGTGGACACACCCTCGTGTACAGAGTTTCCACTGAACTGACCGATTTGAGGTGAGGCCTGGTCGGGTCCATCCCTGATACAGAGATATAGAGAGGCAGAGGGTGTAGGGGATGTGAGTGGGGAGGATTAACGAGAGATTGACAGAGTAAAGGGAGGAGGAGGAGAGAGAGCAAGAGAGAGAGCAAATGATTTATGAATAAATACCAGTAGTAACTTGCTAGGATCAAAGAGCAGGTCCAGTTATCCCCCAGCAGTCATGTGGACCCAACAGTCATTCTGACAATCTGAGAAAAGGTTTCACATTAACTAACAGTGTCAAAGTAGAAGCTGAGTTTAAGCTGAAATTTTGGCACCCTTCAGCTTACAAAAAAAAAAAAAAAAGAAAAAACAGTGACGCAGGATTCTGCAAGAATGTGCAAAATCCTCAGCTTTTGTGAACTCTTTTTTTTCTTGTCCCTTAAATTTTGTGGAGACTGTTAGCATTCTGTACATGTATGTACATTATGAGGGTGTATGATTATCTCTAGGCTTCAGCCTCCCAGGACCCTGGAGGGATAAAAGCATTTGATACATTCAGAAAATATATAGATGGTTATCACAAAATCCTAAAGCACTTAACTGAACACCATGAAGTATAAGGAAGTGTAGCCTTGGGAGTCAAAATTTAATTGAATCATAATGACCTTTTTGGTTTTCACCCTCAATGGAGAGAAGGGAGAGTATGCTATTATCTGTGAAGGGTGGATATGTCCATGGGAGTAAAAACCCACATTTATATTACTGTAAATATGGCACATGGCAGCTGACTGTATCTGCAGTTAAGTGACAAGTCTGCACTCAAAAATCAACTCTGATTTACACTAAAATTCACAGCACAATCAAGATGTGACAATAGTAATATGTTTCAAGTGATGGAAAGTACCAACTCCCTCAGGCACCTTTAAATTACAAAACAGATACAAAGATATGATGTTAGGGCAGTAACAGTCACTGGACTAGTTACTGGCATGTTGCCAGCAGTGAATGAGATTCACTTTAAGATGCTGAAGGCCCTGGATGTTGTCAGCTTGTCATGTTTGACACATCTCTTGGACATTATCCACCTTTGGTAGTTGGGGCTGTGGCCCCAAGTGAAAGATTTTAAGTATCTATGGGCCTTGTTCCTGAATGAGGGTACAATGAAGTGTGAAATTGACAAGTGGCATAGAGCTAAAATGACATGTTGAAAATGGAGCTAAGCCTGAAGGTGAAGTTCTCGATTAATGGACACAAAAAGCTGAAATGAGTGGCCTGTGCAGGTTGGGGTCATACAGTGAGAAGCCAGATATTTGGGAGGAACTCAGAGTAGACCTGCTGCTGCACCACTCAGCCTAAAAAGAGAAGTAGCACAGATATTTAATTAGGATGCCTTTGGGGGGCCTCCCTGTGGAGCACATCTGACTGGGAGGAGCCTGGGAGCAGACTCAGAACATGCTCATATATTTCAAGCGGCATGGGTGGACCTCAGGATCCCCTAAGTGGAGCTGGAGGGAAGTGGCTAAAAATGGATGAGCAGATGTAGGGATGGGCAATATGACAAAACAGATTCTGTGAGATGACAGAGATCTTCTATATCATTTCTACTGAGGTAGCTAACCCCATTATCATCTCTAGCTCTGTTGGGTGACTGAGAACAATGCTTCAGTTCAATGAGTAGGACTTTTAATAATTAACAGCAATATTGGATTCATAGGATCTAGGTGATGAGATACCTTGATTTGTTGGGTGTCTTATTCACTGGATTAGGCAAAGGAGGCATTCATACCTGGTTATTATACATATAAATTGCTTCTAGGTTGATTTTTTTTTTTCCAAGAAATTTACATCACAACATATATCACTATTGCAACATAAAACCATTAACATTTAATCCATATCCTTCAACCAAAGATGGATGGATGGGTGGATGGCTGTGAGGTGATAATAGAATTTGTCATTAGCGGTGAAGCCATTTATGAGGCGTGCATTAGCTGCAAAACACAGAAGCACCTCCGCTAATGAGAACAGGAGAGAACTTTCAAACCCCTATGAGAAGGCTCTCATGAAATGTTATCTGAAATAAGTTGCCTAAATAAGTTGGATAACAATTTTTATGCATAGCATGTGGGGACACCCCAAATGCTACTTTTCTCTGTGGATAAAAAGAAACATTCATGAGAGAAGAATATACTTTTCTTTTAAATATAAATGCCATTTTTAGACAAGAGAAAAGTATTTCATTACTGGCACTCATGGGTAGCTCCAGGCCTGTTCACCTGAATGATGTACACTAAATGCTTTTTTGTATGTGTGTGTACCTTTAATGTCTCATATATTTAAAAAATCTTATTGCAGTTTCATTTCAGAGTGATCAGCAAAATGGGAGATGGCAGTCAGGCAGGGAAATGAAATGTTGCCATCAGGGGACTGATTGTTTATGCACTATTTCATTTGAAAACAGTAGTGCCAGTAGCTCCCTCCTCCCATACTATGAATCATAGCCCCAGATGCTGGAGGGCATTTCCCTCCTCTATCACCCATGAGGGCAACTCCATGACTGCCTGAGGCTTACTATACTATAAAGAGGCTACAGAGGGAGAAGGAGAGACAGAGACAGAGACAGAGACAGAGACAGAGACAGAGACAGAGACAGAGACAGAGACAGAGAGAGAGAGAGAGAGAGAGAGAGAGAGAGAGACAGCTGCTGGAGTGATAGGAAGCAGGTAGTATAGTTTACTGCTGTGCTATCCTCTGTCAAAAGATAAAGTTTCTATTGTTTCTACATAACTACTATGACAAATAGTTATGATTGAGTTACTATGGATGTTTCCAGTGTAACTTAGAGCTGATATTTTCATTCTGATACATATTCCTATCTTTTTATGTAACTCTCACTGGGGATGTGGAGTTAAACATCTACCATAAGTTAAGTGAATAGGGGAAGAGGGGACACACAGTGACTCAGACTTTACTTCAGTTTCTTTTATTTCATCACATACCACAATCTATTTTCTTTTAGCCAAGGGCTACAGGGAAATAAGCTGTCAGGGGAAAAATGTATATATCCAGACAAAGGTCAACATATCTGGATGGCTCTTGGTTCATCTAATATGGCTGTCACATCAAAAGCTGTGAGCAAAACTTGTTCAACTGGCCTGTTAAATTTATTGTGAGCAGTTTTTGAGTTCGCTTTTACAACGAGTAAGAGAAATACTAATTCAAGACAGACTGAAAATCTTCTATAAATCTTCAATTATCAAACCTTTTGGGAGCGGCTCTATTAGCAATGCACTGTATATAGTACAAACTGGTGGAGATTTCAACTTCAACAAGGATATAGGCACATTTTGTAGTTCACTGCTTTGTATTATTTGTAAAATCAGAAGCACTGGTGTGAAAATCCCACCAACATTACAAATAATTGAGAGGGACTGCCTCCAAACAACTGTCAATACAGCTCTGTATGCAGCTCTGTATACAGAAAACAATGTGTGTTTGATGTGTGCCATAAGCTGATGATTGATGAATAATGTCATACCAAGAGAGAAATGAGATCTTACCACACAGTGATGTAGTCGTAGATTGGCTCTGTATTTATAACAGAGAAATTGATGTAGATGCCATACCCAGGAGGTACTCTGACAGTCCACATGCAGTCCTGGAAGTGTGGATACTCAGCTGGGTGTCCAGGGGAGTAAATTGTGCCATTCATGGATGTTATATTCCCACCACAGAGAGCTAGAGGGGGGGAAGAAAGTCAGAGAGGCTGGATAAAAATAGAAAGCCAGTCTTTGATTTACCTCAAGTCATAAAACTTGCTTTTATGGGTGTATCACCACTAACTGTTGATAAAACATACCATAACTGCATGTTATTGGGTTATCACTAAGATACTGGGTGGGTGGGTGGGGGCACCTGTTAGATACAACTGCAGGGGATAGTTACTGGTTGCCGTGAACTTGATGACACTGAGTGGTTCTGACACTAAAACTCCCCCCGTCATACCCCTTCAGAGGGAATGTGCTAAAGTTTGACTTTGAACTAGGAGTCAAAGCCAAACCACTGCCCTCGGGATAAAAAAAAACTGTAAACTCGACAGGGACAATACGGTGTCTGCAGAGCAAAACAAAACTATTTTCCTCACACAAATACCAAACTCTGTTGTGGACTTGAAACGTCTGTTACTGCTTCACTTAAATGATGGGAGGAAAGATGTAATTTATCATATCTAAGAAACATCTGAGAAGTCTCCTTGAAATTTACAACAGAGACAGGCGTAATCAGCTTTGTAATAAAGACTTGCAAATGCCCCATATATCATTATAATGGGCTGTATCAGTTTATAGTTCAGTGAAGTGCTGTTACGTTGGTGGTAAAAGTGAGTCAGATGCTTTAATGTGCCAGAATAAAGGACGAGACTACAAGTAGACTAAAAAACATATATTCTGCTATTTGAAATAACTTCAAAACCTTATTTTTAGTGGGTAACGATGATGGAAAAGCATCTCAGTCTTGACTTTAAGTTGGCCTCTCAGAAAGTAGTATGCATGACTTTCTCAAGGGTTTGTTAGTGCACATTTATTCAAATATTTTCCCTACTGAGTTTGAGAAACAGTGACAGAAAAATATAAAAGAAAAGACATTTCATGACTAACACATCTAATTTGCTGATTCTGTAAATGTAGGTTATTTTCTGCACATGAGCAAAACAGGTCAAAAAAACATCTGTTGTGATTATAACAAGCTCTAGCCAGTCACCTTCACAGCGGGGTATGGGGTGATTCCAGTTTCTGCTGATTCCATGCAGACACGTGAGAGAAGGCTCTCCAAGCAGAGTGTAACCCAGCAGGCACTCAAAGGAAATAGTCATCCCCACGCTGTAGTCCTGACCAATCACCATGCCATTACGAAATGGTCGTGGGTCTGGACACCTCTGTAGCTCATAAGCTGGGGGAAAGAATCAAACCCACAGATTGCAGAGGAGGTTTATGAAACAGACTGCAGAAAGCAAATCAAAAGACACTACTACTATAATGATATGTAATAGATATGACGAACTTAAAGGCACCAAAGCCTGTCTTGTGAGCTGATAAGAGCTGCTAATCTTGCATCAATGGTAAAATCTGATGTGCCTATATTGGGTAAAAACCTCCAATACAAATGATCACCATTTTTTAACTTAAGTTACATGCTTGCTGTATATGATTTTTTATTGTTTGAAAACATCCTTTCTTCCTATGGTGGTTGAAGCCACGTTCTGAACCTTGATAGACTGAAAATGTAAGTGCTGTTATTTTTCTTTCAACAAAAGACAAGGTTTTGCCCAAACATTCAAATTCTAAGTGGTGTCATGTTAACAGTCTATCACTAACATTTCTTTTTCACATTGGCTTTAACACATAAAATATCCCAATGGCATAGCCAACACTATTACTATTCAAGGGTATATGTTATTGAATGTCTAAACAGAGGTTAGTATTGATTTCTTTATTCTTTTACCCCAGTGGAAG
>BRZM01004022.1:0-12810 GCA_033238685.1 Lates japonicus
CACACACACACACACACACACACACACACACACACACACACACACATACATACATGTGTGTGTGCGTGTTTCTTTGTGTCACAGAACAGAAAGTCACTGAGCTGTTAAGAACAGGGTGTCCATTACCTTCTCAGTGTGGAGTTACACACTCAAAAGCAGTCCATTAGTACTCTGTTCAGTTTGACAAGGGTAATAAATTACCAAGTGCTTTATCACTTTCACTTTTTGGGCATGTGTGTGTGTGTGTGAATGTGTGAGTGTGTGTATGTTTGTATGCGTGTGTTTGCGCATAGTGGGTGTAG
Source organism: Lates japonicus (assembly GCA_033238685.1). Lineage (NCBI taxonomy): Eukaryota > Metazoa > Chordata > Actinopteri > Centropomidae > Lates > Lates japonicus. The sequence goes on from BRZM01004022.1 coordinate 303, forward strand.
ATACTTGAACTCTAAAGGTGAGAAGATAGCAAGGGTGTTGCTTCTTTCTTCTTTCTTGTCTGCTTGTGTATGTTCATTTACATCTAAAGATTAAATCTTGCAAATACCTTATTTTTGTTTAGTACTAAAAAGCGAGCGACAAATAGACAGCAGCTGTGGATCAGGTGGTAGAGTGGGTAGCTCATTAATTGTCAAGTTGGTGGTTTAATCTGTGGCTCACCCTGTCCACATGTGGGTAATATCCTTGAGCAACACGCTGAACCCCAAATTGCTTCCCATGTGGGTGATAAAAGTAAGTTGGCTTGGAAAGAAAGCGTCTGCCAGATGAATGTAATGTAAACTATATAAGAAACACCAGAAAAAGAACAGCAATACAATGTATAAAAAGTATGTCATTGGAAGAGTGAGAGCATGTTGTAAATGCACATGTGGCACAGAGAGGTTACTTGCCTGTTTGAGAATCTCAGAAGACGACATGTGTGTGTCGTCCAGCTGTAGATTAGAACCCCATTAGCCTCAGTGGCTGGTCTGCTGTTTAGACTGAGTATAAACACAGAGAGAGGGATGGTCCGAACGTCTTCTGTCTCCATCTTCAACCTCCTGATAACACTCGCAAAAACACACATATGCGCACACATACACAAATGCAAACACACAGCAACATGTCTGGACAACCATGCTTCACTATGCTGTGTGTGTGTGTGTGTGTGTGTGTGTGTGTGTGTGTGTGTGGACTGAGCTCTGGTGTCTTCTGTTGGAACGCTCTGTTGATTGCTCTCATGCCCTCCACTGGCATCACGCTCACTCCCTGTACCAGCTGCAGCTTGTCTCCCCTCCTCTTCCTTTCTCTCTTTCTCTCTGCTGCTCTCTCTCTTCAGGCAAATTGGGATTTTCTCTCTTTCCCACGAAAAAAAAAGGTGTCAGCTGAGACATGAGCACAATGCCCCTATCGGCTATAAATATTGTAAGTGGTATCAAATGGGAAAAAGAAAGGTAAAAAAAACCCAATTGGATTCTTTGTAAGCCAGAGTGAGTACATTTATATTAGGAAATGATGAAAGCATGTTGTTTAGTGAAGCTTGTTGGCATCATGGATATAAACGAGTGAATTATTCAATTCCCAACACCAAATACTGGAAACGAACAGCTATTAAACTTAAAGATGAGTAAAAAATGATCAGAAGAACCAACATAAAATGTCTAAATAAGATATTGAGACATCACAAGCATGCAGACCTGCTTCATTGCTCACATAAATTGATAAATAAGTAACATAAATAAATAGACTCTACAAGCATCATCCTTCCAAATACTATTCCCTAACTTGTTGTTTTAATGATGGTGACACTGAGAGTCTTGTTCATATATTGCTCAAAAATCTATCATTTCTATTGTAGGTGTTTAAGTGGGTTGAGACCAGGTGATTGTGAAGGCAACAGCATTCAGTGGTCCCTCGTTCCCTGTAGGGAAGCATCTGCAATCCATTATTCTTATTTGTGTTTTTGCTGAGAGTGAGAAGATCAGTGCCTGTCTGTATGGTGTCAGAAGGACTAGGTGCAGTGATTTACTGAGGGAAGTCTTTGCACAAATGCTATTTTTATTCTTTGCCTAAACAAATGAGAGATAACATGTTCATTTTTGAGCTTTAAAGGTGTTGGTAAGTGGATTTTCTTATCTTTGGATAGTGTTAGGCTAGCTGTTGTTTCTGTTTCAAGTCTTCATGCTAAGCTTAAGTAACCATCTAGCTTTAATTGTAATGGACATATTCAACCTTTTCCTCTACCTCACAGCAAGAAAGCAAATTGGCATATTTCCCACAATGTCAATCAACTCTTTGAATTTGTCACCCTTCTGTACATGCGATGGCAGGGGCAAAGACAGGAAATATGATTCTGTGAGAACCACATCTGTCTGTGTGTCGAGGTGTCCGCTTGTGTACAGTGTGTCGCAGTCAGACTTGTGCATGGACATCACAGCGAGCGAGTGTACATCTTCGGCCAGTTCTGCCCCAGTTTACTGGCAGCGGCCCCACTGTCTGTGCTAAAAGTCACGTCGCGAGGAGAGAGAGAAGCCCGGAGAAGCGGGGTAGGAAGGAGGAGGGGGTGTAGGGGGCACAAGGAGCAAGACACAGGAAGTGGAGAAAGATGAAGAGCTGGGAGACAATGTGATGCACAGGGGTGCTGAAACGGGAGGGGGAAGGAAAAGCAAGCAGAGGAGAGAGAGGAGGCAGGGGAGGAATGTTGGAAGAGGAGGAGGACAGAGCAACAGAGGGAGAGCACAGGGTGTGTGCATCTGGCACGAGGAGGCAGGGAAAGATAGCGTGGGCCAGGCTGGCCGGACGTGTGTGTTTGTGTTTGATTGAAGAGGGATGTGAGACACAGACCCCTCACTGGCTCAGTTTTACTGGAATGCTGCCACAGAGAGATGGACACTGACACACATGCTTTAGACACACATGCACGCATTTGTACAGTGAGTGCAGAACATGGACACAGAGGAAGTGACTGGAGAGTATACGATGAGAGGGAATCAGAGGCAGAAGGGTAGCATGGATGGCTACAGAAGAGGGCATCTTTCTTAAAAACTTAACAAGCAGTGGCTTGGTCATTGCAAACTCATGCTTGGGCAAACATACAGAACTTTACTTTAAATTCCAGAGGAGAGCCCAGAGTTTCCAAAGGTACAAAATATTTCAGGTGGAACTAGCCAAAGTAGGCAGTGTAGAATAAGAGGGTTTCAACAATCGTGAAGCAATAGTTTTGGAAAAATGCAAAATCCATCTACCAACACCTGTAAAACTTGCTTGTTAACATATCTGGTTTGTTTGATCCATACAAATACCAAAATGTAAAAGCAAAGCAGTTCGTGGAGGTTATGTTGAAATATTCCTTGGCTAGGAGCAGTTTCTAAGCAATCAGCAGAGGCTCCAGGAAGTTACTGGTCACGGCCAAGAGATAATTCAGCACATAACCCCCTATAAAACTACAAATTGTTATTTTTATACTTTGGTTTTTGTACAGATTAAACAAAAATGACATATAATGTGTTATTAAGTTAGAAACTGTTGCTTACAGGGAAAACAAAGGCGGGTGTTGTATGTTATGTGGTAGTCCTGTGTAGAAGTGGTGTACATTAAGATATTAGCTGGGAGGAGAGGAGAGCAGACAAGGAAAGAGAGGATGAACTAATGAGCTGCCAGTGAGGCTTGATGATAACAACTGTCTGTTTTTAACATGCCACTCCAGGAAAATGACATGTTTCAAGGTTGCAGCCACACACCAAAACAGGATGAACCTTAGATCACCTCATCAGCTCCTGTGCATGTGCTACTGTCGACAACCATGCCCTTACAGAGTGGCAGTAGGGTTAGGACACACAGATAGCCACACAAAGCTGACGCATAGTGCCTTTGGATATTCACAGCGTGGCTTACATAACCTGATGAGTTAATAGGTCAATCAGAGTTGGACAAGACTGATGTAAACGTGTCTGCTGACAGGCAGCGATATCCTGTCCAAAAAATGTCGTACACTCGGCTCTAATGGCATATTTTTGCCCCTATAACGTCAGCCACGGCCCGCCGTCTGAGAATTCCTTTGCTCCCCGAGAGTCACTTCCTGTCCACCGAGGCAGTGTGTCCCTATCGCCACGGAAACCACATTGCGAAGTGAGCACAGGAGCCGTTAAAACATTCTGCTCTTCCTTATGGGACTCCAGAGGCCAGATGGACTCCAAGTGCACACACATACACACACCTAAACAGGGAGAGGCAACACATCCAATAATGGCACAAGGAGTGTGTGTGTGTGTTGGGTGGGGGAGGATGGGGGAGGGACATAGGGGGTCCATTGTTTCAGACTGGGAGGCAGAAGTGCTGGGAGGGGGTGAGGGAAAGTCAAGGGAAAGCTAAATTTAGAGCACCTCCGCTCAAGTATTCCAAATATTCTTACGTGTATTTGGATGCTCACGTATACAGTTTGTTACTTCATCCATTTCCAAGAATTACATCATTATGCAGCCAGATAATCATCAATGATTTGAAAAATTTCCTCTTAATAAATTCAGGCTTTACCTGCAGACTGACACACCCATTGTACTTTTTAAATCCTTAGGAAAAGAAGGGTATTTTAGTGCTGACTTTTGCTAATTTTATAGATACAATCAGACCACTAACTACTAATTTACTGCTTAAATTTAGATCTCTGTTGATAGTGATAGTAGGTAGTTATCATATCAAGTAAGAAGATTACACTGCACACATGGGGTTAAATCTTCATGCACATGTTTTGGGTCATTTCCTGCTGGCTGTACAGCCCTGACCTGCTTGTGCAGACCTGGCCACACAGACAAGACAGACAGACATGCACATACGTGCACGCCCAGTGCAGACCTACACTTCCTGTCAGACAGCGACTGCCCCTTGGAGAGAGAGCGTGATCTGTCTCCACCACGTCCCCCCTGCAGAATCCTCTCATCCCTTTCTGTCCACCTCATTGTTCTTTTCACACTTGAACATGATCACCAAGGACTGTGGCTGAAATGACGGCAGATCCCTGAACAGGTGCTTTGTTACTTGACAAACAGACATTCTTTGTCATAGTAACAGTAACAGACCTAGCTGTTCTTGTATGCTGTGTGTTTCAGGCTGAAATATATCAATGCTGATGATTTAAAAAATGAATAAAACTATCATAAACAAAAGTCTCAAGACCTGCTTCTTGAAAACATTCATTATTCTATATTATCTTTGTAGAGAATATCAATAAAAGAGGTTCTTAAAAAATTAGACATGGTGTTTGTCACCAATCAAGGGCCTCCCAGGTTCAGTTTTCCTTCCTCCCAAGCTCCACTTCCCATATGAAATAATATTAAGAAGTAATAGTAATATTGATAATAATAAGTAAGTAAGTAAGTAAGTAAGTAAGTAAGTAAGTATATTGACTTAAATAGGTTAATAAATTATTTTGAAAATTACATTATGGTGTAATTACTGTATAGTGTAGGCCTATATATTTATATAACAACAAATTATATCTCATATTTCCCTTCTCACTAACACCCAACCTCAGGTGCAGGGCTGTTGTAATAACTTTTGCTGTAATAAATTATTACTTACATTACATACATATCATATGGAGTCAAATATATCTGTAAAGAGTCTTATTTTCCTATGTTCACTTTATCTGATTAACTTTGTTATCAACCTCTGTCCTCCCAGTTCCTCTGCCATGTTCAGCAGGACTGTGATGTATTATCTTTATTGTATGTGCATAATGTGTGTCTGGTATGTATGGGTGTGTTTGTCTATGTGTGCATCTGGTTTACCCATCAGAGCTCCAGCGTCATGTCCCTGACCTGGCGAGGGGCACAGCGAGGTGAAACTATGTGAGTAACACGTTTCCGCCCATTGCTGGGGTCTGATTCACTCGGGGCGACGTTTTGGGGTTGGGGTTGGTGGGCTGTTTGAGATGCTGGCAGTGAGGTGAGAGCCCTGAGAGGGAGGCAACATCACAACCTGAGTCAGGAATGGATGCATCCACAGGCCGTCTTGGAAGGAGACATTGTAGGGTAGGGGTGCTTGGCGAAGAGATTTTTAACAAGGTTTTAATGACATGCTGCAAATGGCCCATGATCCAGAGACTCTGGTGGATTGCGCACTCTCAGCTTGGGGCGTCATACACTGGTCAGCTGTTAAAATCAGCATTCTGTGTTGTAAATTAGCCTTGCGCCCCTCAGCCTCTCTCATTTCTACCTCTAACATATGCATCTCCTCATCTCATTGCAGTCAAAGCGACCACATGCTGTGGTATGTGATTACAGCCGAGTGTTTACAGTCCTCTCATATTAACACTTGTGTTAAACAGCATGGGGTACCATGTTGTATCAGGGTTTTTTTTTTGAAAATGCACAAATTTGGCTTGACACCACCAGCTTGATGACAAGTTCCAAACTGTCTGCCCATTTGAGATAGAGTATGTAGAAAATAAATGAACTTTGATTTTTCATAAGGGGAGAGACTATTTCAGCCCACAATATTTTATTGCTTTTATTGGACAGAACACAGTGCTATGAGGAGAAAAGAAGGAGACGGAGAGAAGTGGATTTGAACATGTACCACCAAGAAAATCTGGGCTGTAGAGGCAGAACAGAACACGCTTTATGCCTTCATATGAGGAATCTTGATGCCTTGATAATGCCTCATAAATATTGTTTGAGAAGTGTATTGCATTCTTTCTTTATAGTGTTGCACTATTTTTGTGCCTTTCCACCTCTATATCTGACTGTTTTCTCCATTTATCTAGTGCTACAACCCAATGCCAATGCCCTCTTTCACAATACACAGGTAAATTAAGAATGGTGCTCCGTGTTTGAGATTGCGCAAGTCTGCATCTGCATCTGCATCTTTGTGAGTGTGTGCTCATATGTGAGGGTGTGTGTGTGTGTGTATGTGTGTGCTCTGGGTATACATGTACATGTATGTAATGAGAACCAAATGGTGGTGTGTGTGAGTGCATGGTTTCTCTCCCCCATCCCTAATCAGACAGCCCCCAGGAGTACGGTGTGAGCGTGGACTCGGGGCTTAGAGCTCTGAGCTGCTTCATAAATCAGCTCTGCCCATGGAGAAGCCTGGATACATGCGGACTCTGCTAACCTGATGCCTGATGGAGCTATGAAATGCTGTAGACTGTTGCATTCTGGTAACTTTTGTTGAAGGGTTTCCCCTCTTATTTGGCTTTTCAGTAATGATTAAAGGTGTGAAAAGAGGTGTGAAGCTGTAGAAAGAGTGAATTGGGCAGTGTCTGATGACTGACCACATAGAGGCCAAGTGTGGTCTGAGTAGGTGGTCTCTAATGACAAGGCCAGGTACTGTCTAAAGAGGAATAATTTATGCTATATGCTTGTTCTCTCACATTAGATTCCCAGCTATGTTACAGCATCTTTACCATTATTTATACCTCTACTCTTTTCTCTGCAAATCTCCCTTTCCCCCCTTCTCTCCATCTCTTCCCTCTCCACTCTGTTTCAATCCTCATTCCCCGCAGGAGGTGGCCTCTCCCTGTCCTCCATCTCTCCCTCTCCTCCCTTTCTTTCTCTTTCACATCTGGTCAGGCAGCTGTGGCTGGCCAGGGTTCAGTGGGGTGGGAAGGTGTGGAGGGAAGGAGAGAGGAGGAGGGGGGGTAGTGGTTGAGTTTTGAGTAGGCTATCAATTGCAAAGCCCAGGGCACAGTAAAAGAAAAAAAAAAAGGATTTTACACAAAATGTGTACTGTGAAAAAAAAAAGTTGAACCAAATCTCTTCGGTTTCTCTCAGTCTATCTATCACACTGTCTCCCTGTGCACTATTAAACTCTATTAAAGAGAGCAGAAGTGCAGGGAGAAGGGGTGTAAGGGAGGCTGGGGGTTTTGGGAGAAGCAGGGGAAGAAGGGGGAGGATGGTGAGGGCAAAGATTTCAATATCTGATTTCCACATCTTAAATACATTAATTTATCTCACCCTGGGGCTCTTTTAAAGTTGGGAGAAAGGAGAGGAAGGGATGGGAGGAGGGAGAGGGAAAGGGGCGAGGGTACTTATGACATTTTCATTGTGGAATCTTGTTTCTATTGTTTCTGTGGTCAACATATTGCCCAAAGATTCCACATGCCATCATGGCCACACAGACTCTGAGCTGCTAAACGGTCACAGATGGTATTACACACTTTGCGCACATTGCAGATGACTTGATTCCTGTCAGGCTTAGGTGCTTTTTTTTCTGCAATATGCCAATGTCAGCAAGTGATTTACCGCTCAAGAGTGCGTCATTGTGTCCCACATTCCAGGATGTCATCTGCGCTACCTTTATGCCAACTGGGCTGTCTTTGTCGATCTCCACCCTGAGTGCTAGTTCCTCTGTGCCGCCCCCGGCTGAAGTTCGTGACCCCTCTGAGTTCACGTTGGGACGAGGGCCTTTCTGAGGGAGAGTGAACTCTTTGCTGTGGTCTCACGTGACTCCGAGCATATGCTAAGTCACCCCGAGAGTGGAAAAAGCTCCACTTTCAGTTGCTTGCGGTTCCTTCCAAGTCATTTTATGGCCAGTTTCAGAGCATAAGGAGCCAAACAAATAGAGAGGGATAGATGGCCAGTGTGTGAGGGGCCAGAAACACAGAGACAGAGATGGACCTACAGTACTCGGGGTGGGTGGGGGTGGGGTGGGAGAGAGCCAGCAGGATCGAAAGGGTGTGTGCAGGTGTGTGTGCATGTGAGTGCCTGGTGGTGTGTATTATGTTGTCTGAAAGTGCGCATGCTTGTGCCTCTGTGTGTATGTGTGTGGCGGTGGGGTACTAGAGAAGGTGAACTCATGCTCCTCTCGGTACAGGAAGCCCCTGATTAGTGCTAACGAGAACTGCAGACCATATTAATGCAACCACACACCTCTCCCTCCCCTCCCTCCCCCTTTTCTCTCTCACTCCTGCCATCTGTACTCTCCTCGCTCTTTGCCAGACATCATAAACCCACTGCAGAGTCCTGAGACACACACCAGAACACCAAGGCGGGGCCGACAGTCAGGGGGTTTGCCACGTAACCCCGCACTTTCAGCCCCGCAGTAGCATGCCTCTCAAACAAACACATGTGGTGTGGGGCATACATAGTACACAGGCTGGAGAAATCTTATACCATGTGACAGAGAGTAGAGTTCATTGCACAAACATTTACACACCTAAACAAACACAGAAAGTACAGCAAAACATTACACAGGCGCAAACATTTGCGACTGCACCGAAACACACTTTTCTCAGTTTCCAGCAAACTTAATTTGCATAGAAAAGACTCTGGGCTTGGAGATCAAAGATAACGAGAGTGCGAGGCTACAGAGATGAAGAGAGTGAGAGAGCAAGAGAGAGGATGGAAAAAAGGTCTGCTGGTGTGCAAGTCTTATTAAATGTTCCTGCAGATGGACAGACAGGGCGTTTTCATATTGAGACATGGATACCCTCTCCTCTATTCTCTTGACTCCCACCCACACATTAACATGTGTTTCACATTCAAAGCAGAGATGTGCAAACCAACAGCCAACCACTCAGTGTGACTGGCAGCCTGCTCTTTCACACTCGCTCCCTCTTTCTCTCTGTAGTCATAGAAATGAACTTACAGAACAGCATGATGACTTGTGTGTGTGTGTGTGTGTGTGCTCTGTGAGAGTGTTCGAGGTCTTGATAAGAATGAGATCAAGTTGCATACTTCTATTCCAAAATAAGAAAAGAATGTCCCAGCTGAACAAGGTGGAAATGGTGAAAATTAGATTTTCACAATTCAAATAGTTTTGTTCAGTTCAGTTCAAAGATTTGTATACAATATGTGAATCCTTTTTTTGGTCCTGCTAACTGATTGCATCACTAAGTAATCATTGTTTATAACACTGTGACATGAAAATCATCTTCACTTCAGTACTAAATTCAGTCTGTTGCTGATTTGAATTGAATCCTTTGGTTCAGTACGAAACTAAAGACATTATTGCATCATAATTGTTTCACTGGCTTTCACAGTCTATTAGGTTGCCTTTTACCTGAGAGTAGCATAATGCATATCACAGCTCCACTGTGAAATGCTACCAATTTGCTCTGCTTGAGGTTTTGGCATAAGAAGATGAATTTGTTCACTTAATGAACACTTCTAGTGCAAACATAAATTGAGGTTAAAATTGGGCAAATCACCCTCTTTCTGGCAGTTTCTAATGCAAATTTCATGTACTCCCTTATGATGTTGTTATTTTTCAAATAACGGGTTTCGCACTGGTCTCAAGTTTCAGTTTGGATTAGGCTATTTTGAAACCATTACTGGGCTGCTGCCAAACTGTGAATTCCTGTATCTGCTTGCCTCAAGGAGGATGTGATAACACCTCCAGTCTCACTATTGTTATTTTTATAACTAAAATGAATTCTTAATTTGGTATAATGGTGCCAAAATGTGCTACTTTTTTCCTCCTAAATCATCATATCAAATTGCACAAATTTGTTAATGTAAATTTAAAATTGCGGCCTAAAATGAATTACCTACTATAGTCCTAAAATCTTCCCTCAAATCTGGAATCACATTTATAGTGAGCTTATTGGACAATACTGGATATACAAAAATCATCAAGTGCATCTTTAAATATATAAAGAATGCCAAAAATGAACAGAGTAACCTAACCCAGTTTGTTTGAGGGCCCCCTGGTGGCTATAGGCCCCTAGCCAGGTGCTTAGTTTGCTTGATCAGACCCGGTCCTTAGAAAGACAAGGGCAAACTCCTCATATACATGCACATGTATATGTATGTCTGTGTTTACATGTATGTTAGCTGGGGGCCACTGCTGTTTGATCAACGGAGATGTGAGTTCAGGTGTGAAAGTTAGGAGCGGACTGCATGAGCATAAATACACAGATAGTTAAAGAGTTAGATAAAGGGGAGATTGCATGAGGAAACACATGGCATTATACGTCAGTGAGTCGGAGAGTGCAGGTAGAGTCTGCGAACGTAAGCGCAGTCATGGACAAGAGAGTCGAAGAAAAGGGTGCTAGGCTAGAGACAAAGCAAGGGGGTGGAGGGGTCAGTGGATGGGTGGAGTTGGGACTTGGGGAGGCTGGGTAGGGGTGGTGGTGGTGGTGGTGGGGTCTCTTTCGTTTGCAGCGCGGAGATTAGAGACCCAGATGACTGTTGTCACCTGCCTTCTCCCAACTCCCTACTTTATATCGGCTGGATGATGTCACGAGCCAGCTGAGGATCACGATCACACCCCTCAGTCCCTCTGCTCCCCTCCCTCTCTCAACTCAAGCTTTAATCACTGGTCACTGTGAGGGACAGTCAATGGAGCCGTACCAAACTGAACAGAAGGCAGCAGGCACTCGGTGTATGCAGGTCATGTACGTGTCGTCATGTAGATTATGCCTGCACAGGCGATGAGGGAATGGAAGTACTAATAAATACAACAACATAACTTCAACTATGTGATCCATGCTTGTGTGGTAGTTTATTATTTTATATAATTCCATATTTCTGCGCTGGTTATACGATAGAAAAATGCTGCCGATTCGTCTTTTTTGGATCCCAGGGCCTACACACCACTGCAAAGCTTTTTATCGCTTAAAGTATATAGTCTAAGCCAGTCGCGACACAGTACTGATAGTGAACACTCCCGCAATAGGTATGAAACCATTGAACCACTACTTACATCAATTATCTCCACTTATATTTGTATTTGGCTCCTTAAACCATTGATTTACTTACAAGCCTTTTATGAAACCTCAAATTTCATCATAAGAGCTAGCTTATGAACAGCATTCAATACTGTCTTAAAAAACAGTATCCTGCTGGAAGTCAAATGGCATTTATTAAATGCTTGGCTATAAAGGAGCTCTCAACACGCTCAACCTCTTAGGCCACCTCAAATTATTGTATATTATAGTTCCTGTTTCAGAAAAAAAGATGCATCTGTCATGTCTATATAACTGCAAATTATTTATATATTATATATCATTTCCTTGTAGTTTATATTCTGATCCTCTATGCTCCATAGGTGGGAGTTATTAAAGCTGACAGGTTTTAAACTCATTAGTGTAGGTCATGGTGAATATTGACACTGCTCCTCAGGGCTGATGTTGACCTGGGAGTTCACTGATATGTGCCACACCCTCGGGAACAAAATTTGCCTACTTGCCTTAAAATGGTTTGGTTTATTCTTAATTGAGGCCTCAAAACCATTTGTCCCGTTGATTACAATTTTATAAGTGGACAACTCAGTTTCAGTATAGATCGACCAACTTCATTATTAAAGGTCTATTACAATGTTTATTTTGAATTTTCTGGATGATTTAAAATACAAAATCCTATAATATATTAAACAAAACAATATGAATAAAATTTATTACAAATAATCAAAACAAGAATAATATATATATATATATATATATATATATAAACAAATAATATTTTAGGTCAAGAGATAGATTTTTCAATCTGAGCCAAGATGGATGATGATCCTTCAAATAAAAGGAATAAAAGAGAACTAGTTATAATATTCATTGACAACTCCATCTACTAGAGGAAGATCATGTAATCGATCATAAGCTCAAAGCATACTAAATATTAGACCTTGAGGGATGTTATTTTGTTACCTACTGTTTACAAGGTCAAAAGGAACTTCAATGACAACACCGTAGCTGGCCTGGTTGCAAATTCAATTTTCTGACAGGCGTATATGTGTAAATATATATATGCTGAAATTTACTACGTAGGCTGTAAGTCAGAAATAAAGTATGACTAATTTCTTAAAATTTATCTCATAATATTATTTTTTGAAAAGGAGATCCTATCACTCCACTGACATGAGGACAAAGCCATTTTATTTTATAAAGTCGGTTTAATGGATTGAAATTGTATTAAGTCATTTTGGTCCCCGGATTATGTATATATGTGGCGTTGTACGCGCCCATTGGGTGTTGTTGTACGCTTGTTTACTGCCGCGTTGGCGTTGGCGTTGTGGTTGCAGCGTTAT
>BRZM01004022.1:22204-53620 GCA_033238685.1 Lates japonicus
CCTACAGGGGTCAAGCTAGCACTACAGCTAAGCGAGCTAAGACGAACAGCTGTCACCTGTAATTTGTCAACCCATCTGTCACCCCAAGCGCTTCCTATTATGGACTTTGTCCTCTTTGTGCTGTGTCACCTGACTTCCCTATTTGCTCTGCCATAATTTACTACTAGAGGTCACCTAACAATAGGTCTAACAATAGGCTACGCGTAACTATGAGTCGAAATAAGCTGCTTGCAAAAGACGAACTAAGGAGGAATTTCGTTTCAGGACAGTCTTCTTTTCAAGTATGATTTTGTGTTTCTACTGTATTTGTGAGTGTGTGTACATATCAGCGGTGTGCTGTTTCAACATGTTTTATATATGGTAAATAATTTAACAACTAACGAAAACATGCAAAACTAGCTAGCAACTAAAGATACTTCTTCTTTTTATTTATTATTTTGGGGGCTTTTTTACGCCTTTATTTTGACAGGACAGTGGAGAGGCAGGAAACAGGAGACAGTAGGGGCCGACATGCAGTAAAGGTCAGCTGGACCCGGGGGTCAGTCCGGGGACCAGCTGCTGAGGCACTAATTGCGTGGTCTGGCGCCCCCAACCATTGACTGTAAGGTGCCCGTTTATAGATAAACTATGCATGATCAGTCAGGAAATAAGCGAACTTTCAAATGCACAAATATTTGGCGTTGCTGTGTTGTTGTGTTATGTTTTATGCATTACCATAAATGTATGGTTGTAATGGGATTTCAAGTTCTTAGAAGGACTAGGGTTTCCACTGATTCATTTATAGAATGGTATGCCTCTGCACTAATATATCCTACGACACTGCATTACTCCTAGAGTAATGTCAACCAAATGCTAGTATATGCTGGTTATCAGTTCCATTTACCAATAAATTTGTATTACGATTGTTATTTTTCACATTACTATGCATTTTCAAACACATAGGTCAGATTTATGTTTGTGATTCCTTAGCTCAAAATGCTTCCACACTTTTAGCACTTCTGCATGTACAGTGATTTTCCACTAACATCTACTGGCTTTTAAAACACTTTCACTTTTCTTGCCTTGGATCTTTTCCACCAGTACAACAGCCCGTGTGCACTTGTGCATGTTCCTAAACACACAAACACACACGCTTTTCCTTCATGCTGCTTTCCTCCTCCACCTGGTCCCAACCTTTGGTCTGCTGGTTTCTTTGGCCCTCAGTAGCTGAGATCCTGGGCCTTGGATAGTGTTAATCAAAGACTTGTTTTGATTCAGGTCAGTTCACTGAGTGAGGAACATGTTCAGTCAGTGAAGATGCAGCTGCAGGGCAGCGTAGCTTTCGTTTGAAATGGAAATGAGTGCTGCTTCTTCCTCTCTAGCTACTGGGACTCACAATGAAGTAATTCCCCTCCCTGAATTTATCAGTGTGAATTGATTCCAAATGAATAATTATTTCTTTTCTTTTTCTTTTTGCGGAAGGATGCTATCTGTAATGGATCCAAGGAAAACATGTGGAGCTACACAAAGTGTGTTACAGTGAGGTATGAGTATAATCTTAGGCTCAGTAGAAACGTTTAAAACCTTTGATAAACATTCTTACTTATCTGGAGGTGAGATGTTGATATGATCTGCAGACAAGTGAGCCAAAGCCCAAGGCATGTGTGTTTGTGTATGTGTAGCCTGTGTGTGTCTACTAGTTTAATGGTGGATTTGTCCCTTTGCCTCTCTTTTCCCTTCATCTTCAGCACTGGGGGCCTGTTTTATCAGCTCTACCGCCGGGCAGTAATATGTACTTACCCATATAGTCAACGCTCTGTATGTTGGTGTGCTTTGTCTCAGTAGCGCCTCTGCATGTATGTGTGTCTATGCATTTGTGTGTGTGTGTGTGTGTGTGTGCCAGCCAGCAGGCTGGACAATACTCAAATATCTTGGCTGGTTGCCAGGTCTCCTCAGGCTTTGGAAGATCCTTTATGACTAAGACAGCAAGGGGTCTGTGCAGGACAATGACTTAATGACAGCTGGTGCCAACTCAAGCACACAGGTATGTCACATTATGCTATGTAGGCGCGAACAACCAAGCCGCGAAACAAAGATCAGTCATATCATGTGACCGCGTAAACACAAAGAAAATCAAGCAAGTAACATCAACTGCACAATGAATGAATAAGTAAATCTGACTTATTTCACTGAGAACATTTATCCTCTTGGCACACGAGGCACTTACGCAGTCAACCCACAAATTTTGGCTGCCTTGACTGTCAGGTTAGTCTACTCCTTTTGTTTTAAAAACCTCCTTATAATTTCTTTTTCTGAGTGCACATGCGGTGAGGTGCAGCATCAGTATAAGCACTGCGGAATTACATCAAACTCGATGTTATAAACAGGTCACACAAATCTACTCCAATATACCAGTGGTGAGATTTAATAGAAGAAATTTGTCTACTTCATATAAGTCTTCATACCATGTCAAATAGGTCTTTACTTCCAAAACAATTCATATTAGTATTCCAAAAAGCGCCTCATGAGGAGTTTTGTTATCTGTAACCCTATAGTTAATGGTAACCCAACAGCTGAAAATTGTGTTTTATTGGCCTCAGTGGTTACAACTTTCACTTTGCTGCAGTGATGTGTGATCAGTACCGCTGGCCATCACTCGACTTTTAACTCAAGCAAGAAGGACAGCGCTTTTCAGCCTGGCGTAATACTTCTCTTTAAGATATATGCGTTTAGGCACCCAAAACCGCGCCGTTCAGGAAAAATCACTCTCTCAGGGTCAAAAAAAAGTGTTAGTAGCAGAGACAGACACAAATACTGGTATTCAGAAGCAAAGTCAGACACTTTGCCTGCCCAGCCATCTATGGCACCCTCCTGTCAAATAACAGTGTTTTTCTGTCATCCATCTCATATGCCCTGAAGATGGAATCATGTTAAATTTGATCAATACCCAGTCTCCTGGCCACATAATGACATTACTAAAACCTGAAGTGTCTTTTTATGCTCCATGTTTGTTTCTTCAGACTTAAAGCAACAAAATGAACTGCTGAGCAACAGTAGCCTCTGCAGCCATGGTGATGATAATTAAATCCACAGCTAAAACAATCCCCTACTGCTTTACAATCAGTAGAAGTTATTCATATTTCATTGAACAGAAAACAAAACTTATGAATAAAGCTTAACAGGCTCTGACTGCGAGAGTCAACGATCTGAAACATGGCTGACGGTGATCATAGCAGTTAGAATTATGCTTCTCTTTCGGTTATGCAATTCTTGAAGTAGTTTATGCCCCTTTCCACCAAAGTTGGTGAGGTGAATGACCGACACCATAGCTTCCTAATACAAGTCAGCATACCACATCAAAATGATCCTGAAACTGCCTTTTAGTATTTACATAATGTTGCTTTAACCACAGTGATTATGAAATGAGGTGTGAGCACTGTCAAAGCCCCTCTGTGCTTCTCTGACTGAATGGATCCAGTGTAGATGCCCCTGATGGACAACTGCAGCTGAATTGCCACTAGGATGCTGACATGCTTTTTTTTGCTACTACGGGCTGGCCAGGACAAGATGTAGGATTTTTTTTTTAACTGTGGTATCACAGTATCATATCAACTCTTGCTATTCTGGCTTTCTTTGTAAGTGTAAACGTTTGTTTGTACTTTTGAAATTTGAAATAACTTGGGCCCACTTGGTCAAAAGCTCCACAAAGCTAGTCAGTGGACCTTGGGTTGAGAATATTTTGATCCCAAGGTCAAGAATAGACTAACACTGGCACAACTGCAAGGGCTGCTTAACATACAAAACATGAACTTAGGTTGTTTAAAGCTGGTGGGCAGACTTTTGGGTGGGGGGTGGGGTGTTGTTGTCTGGTGTGAGTTGAACTGTTGAGCCCGCCTCAGCCTCCAAAGGCAGCTCATGTTTCAGTTGGCCGTTTTCATGGCCCTGGCCAAAGTTTTTCATTTTATCAGTGAATTCTGTCAAGTTAAGACTTGGGTATTTATGTCAGTTTTGTAAAGAGAGTTGCCACAGGGGACCAGCATGATTCACCATGCTACAGAAATTTGTCTGTGGAGATAATCTGCCTCCTGAGGCCACCAGCTCCCCTTATGTGGTGTTTTACTGGAGCCACGTCGGTTCTTGAGGAGGGAAGTCTACCCAGCCAGATATGAGAGCACCATGACCAGGACACAGGGGTGACGAGAGGCCGGCTGGGGGATGGAGGGAGGCAGGAGGAGGGGTGGGGGTGTTTGAAGTGGAAATGAGATCCTAGAACCATTTGCCAAACTTTTTCTTATGCCCCTTCTGGGGAGAAAGCAAAGGGTGTCGTTTTTTCAAACACATAAAGTTTAAATTTTGATGATTGTATAGAGAAAGAGAAAGAGAGCAGGGTGGGGGTGGCGGAGGGAGGGTTTAAACATGATGCAAACCATTTGGAGTGAGGGCAGGTTGCCAGCACAGCCTGCTTTCTGTTTTAAACTGGAGGAAGTGACCATGTATACAGCCTTGGCAAACTCCCTCTCCCTCCCTGTCTTCTCTCTCTCCTCTTTCTCCTCAGTTCTTCTCTCTCTCTCTGTCACACACACACGAAAAAATCAGAGTTTCAGAAGCTCAAGAGTGAGTGTGTGAGCACACGTACGTACATTTGCACATCCACAGAGGTCAAATGATGGCCATTGGTTAGAGAGTGTTTGTTATTCTAATATTAAGTTTCTTTACATCACCGTCACCAGGCCCATCACCGTTATTATCATTATTACTATTATTACAATCTGGAAGGCTGGGGGGTACACAGGAGAGTGAGAATAAGGAGGAGCGCCGAGGGGAGAAAAGAGCCAAGAAAGAGAGACTGAAAAATGAAAGACAGAGGAAAAGGGAGGAGAAGAGGTCAGCGTTTTCCCTCAACACCCGTCCATGACGTAATCTTATTCCGCTCTACTGAGACCTTCCCAGGAACGAGGATTTGTTGAAGACACAAGGAGAGAAAAAGATGAACAGTGAGAGGGAGATGATGGAGGGAGGAGGGTGATGAGGAGTTGAAGGAGAAGAGGAGCAAAAGAAAAAATTGCAGTATTTTGTATAGCAAGCTTGTGGGATTAATGGTAACTGAACCTCACCTTTTGACCGTATTTCCTGTTGGTATTAATAACACTGTACTCACCAAGTCAGAGGATGAGGCTGATGATATTCTATATTTTTGTTAGTGTCAAATAATCCCATGAAAATACCAAAACCAACAATGTACTAGTTCATCTATCAATGCGTCTCGACTTCCCCCATCTGGGCTCTCAGCCCCAGTCCCATTCTTTCCTACTGAAGACGTACATTTTTTAAAAACAGTTCACAAAAGTATAGTGTCATTTTTATTTTTTTTTTAAAAAAAAGGGATTTTGTTGGATTGTACAGTAGGGGATTGTTTTCAGCTGTGGATTTAGTCTTCTAGCGAGGATGCACGGCAGCAGGATGCTATGGTGGTGTCAACTCAAAATAGGCTTAAGTGCCTATGAATAGCCTATTGTAATGAAGGAACATGTCACCCAGTGCGTAGGTGTTAAAGGTTTTTGTATAACAATGGAGACTTTGGGTGCATGGACCTGTTAGCAGGATTAAGTCATTGTTGGTTTTGGTCTTTTCATGGGATTTGTTGACAACAGAAGAACACAGAATATCACCAGGCCTATCCTTTAATGGCTGAGATCTGGAAATGTGGCAACACTGTTCGCATTAGCAAAAGTTAATTGGAAGAAAAAACAAACAGCAAATGATTACCTATTTCCAACTCCCTGGTTTATTCATGGTACTATCTGTAGTTGTGGGCACACAATGATTACTGACATGTTTCCATTTCACTTTTATCACCTCCAGGTAAAGTTTTTTTTTCCAGTAACGTGGCTAAAATGTGAAATTATTTGTCCACAACCCATCTGAACTTCTGACCTTGCATGTATGCCTGGTTCCAAATATCTGATTTGCTGCCCTCGATTCTGGTACTGATGGCTGAAGAATCAGCTGGCCAACCAGAGGTTAATAGGATTTTGAATGGGGATGTCATTTTGCTGTATATCTAGCTAGCTGCTCAGCTACAAGTCTGAATGAGATTGACACTTATAGAAATAGCAGGTTTTAAACTGACTTATTTCTTTGAGAATAGCTGCTCCTTATCACTGCTACCACAGCCTCCATGTAAAACTGAAAATGATTGTGGCTAACATGAACACTAACATGAGTGCCATGTTATTTACATGAAATGGCAGCTCAATCTGATTATTATGCTAGGGTTGTTTTTTTCCTCATCTGACTTATCAATACAAAAATAACAATAATGTAACAATAAAAAAATTAATAGATAAAAATAATGCCCAACTTGTAATAAATATGAATTATCCTTTGGGTAAAAGTGCCTGCCTGCCTCAATCATGCGTTTACTCTCACATTGTTTCAGCCATCTGCACTGTAATGGTTCTTAATCAAGCGTGAATCAAGCTAAAATAGAACTAATAGTCCTTACAGACAGACAGGCCACCGATTTCTGTAGTGTATGCTTCAGCTGTGGCGAGCCAGTCTAGACCTCACTAAACCGGAGCACTGTGGTCTGGTGATGTCATCCTAAAAACACACTGCACAACTAATTGGTTTCTGATCACCTCCAAATTGGCTCCCAAATTGAGAGGCTAACATGAGTGAAAAGGTTACTTGGCCGTTCAGAGGTTTGACAAACTGCCCTGCTCTTCCATTTTTAGTTCAGACAGAAAAGAAAACTGAGCGCTAACGTACCAAGTGCTCGTTTTTACTGGGTACTGCTTTGTATTTCCAAATGAATTCTTATGAGGGAGGTCATAAAATGAAACCCAATAAATGGCCACAGTGATCCCAAAGTATGCTGACTAAAATAAAAGCAAGGTGAAAGGAAGATTGGTAAACATCAACATGTTATTCAACCATGAGCCCCTCCATTCGACATCCCTTTACCAAAGTGAAGCTATAGTTGATTCTGATTTTGAATTGGAAACAATACCTGGGTGCCAAACATAGCATCATGTCTCTGTCCGACTTAAAGAAAACTGACTCATTCATGATTTAAGATTCAGTTCTTAATTGCCATTTCAGTGAGGCTGATAGGAATTTGCTTTAGTGAGCTAAAATAAAGCAAAACAAAAACCTCAAGACATCTCATAGCCGCACTGAGGACATAAAACAAGTGGTAAAAACATAAAATTACTCTTATATGCAATAATATATTGCTGTTAGCTATGTCCTAATGTGGAGGTAACATTTTTTATTACCACATCATTGCGCACTCTTCCATTAAAGCTCTCTACACAAGGATGCACAACACAAGCTGTAAATGCTTCAGAGTATGCAAACACACGCCCACTCGTGTGTGCGCCTGTGCGTTTGAGTGTGTCTGTGTGTGTGCGCTCTGCTGTTGTGTTGCTGGTGGCTCGGCTTCAGGATTGTGTCGAGGCTGTCTGTAATAAATGTGCCCAGGCGAGTGGGCCCAAAAAGATATATCACAAACAGGAGGGGAGGCAGAGTGCACAGGGGAAGGAAGAGGATGGAGCAAGTGGGGGCGAGAGGGGAGCGGAGTGGGAAAAGAAATGAAGAAGAGGAGAAAGGAGATGGGGGAGAAAGGGGAGGATCGATTGCAGAGGAAAAGAGAAAGCAAGAAGGCTTTCTCCGGGTCCTGCTATAATTCCCATTATGTAAGCCCTGGTCACCGGCAGCATGCCAGCAGGCAAAATAAAAGAGTCTCTCTGGCTTGGCACGGCTCGTATTTTCCTATCCTCGGCGCGGGGTCAGGGAGGGGTCAGGCAGCTGGATGGGGCGCTGTGGGGATTAGGTTCAAGGCCTCCAAAACCCAAAAGGCCCAGGGTTCAAGTACCAGCTGAAAGCAATCAGGGGGAAATCTGGGAGTGCCACAGCTGCTCGCAGCAGCGTTGTTCTGTGGCTCAACTCTCTCTCCCTCTTTCTCTGACTCTCTCTTGTCCCACTTTTCCCTTCTCCGTTCCCTCCCGTTACTTTTCTTGACAGACACACAAAAAAACTGCATACTTTTAACATGAAGCCAGAAGTATATGTATGCCGGTATGTGTGTGTGTGCGTGTGTGCATGTGTGTGGGCGCAAACATCACGGTTGTGTTTGTGTGTAGGCCAACGTGTTTGCATGTGTGAGCGTGTGTAAGCGGGGTCACTGAAAAGACAAAAGGGATAAAAACAATAGTGGCGGTCCAGTCTGCTTAGACCACAGCGAACTGTACATCATGCATTGTATATGTGGTGTAATTCCATCGCAGAGCCTCAACATCTCTGTGAATGTGTGTGCATGTCTGCTGCTGCTGTATTTGACATCAGTGTGTGTGTGTGTGTGTGTGTGAAATTCCATCAGATCAATCAACACAAAAATGTAATGGGGCTCTAAAAGTAAAAATGCTTAGCTTCAGTATTTTTGTCTCATGACATCTCATTTTAAACCTACCCATTACATGCCAGCTATACCCTGCAATATAAGAAGTGCCAGTGTAAAATGAAGGATAAAAAGGTATATTGAAAGCAGGTGGGGTGAATTTTCCTACTCTGCTTTCGGTCTAATCTTCTCCTCAGAGGGCATGATAAATGCCAACAAATACAATACCATTCTCAGTGATTACTTCCATTCTTTGGAAAGTTTCTAAAGTGTCTAGAGTCTTTTTCCTCCAAGATGACAGAGTCTGTATCCACAGGGTACAAGAGGTCACTGAACAGTTTGATGAGCCTGAAAACAATGTAAACCTTACACCACAGCCAGCTCAGCAACGAGCTCTAAACTCAGCTGAACAAGTACGAGTGACTTGGAAGGTGTAATGAGGTGCATTTCTGGCCACCTGTTTTCATACGCCTTTTCAATTTAGTGCAGAACACCTCTGAGGGGAAATACCAGAAATTTGGAAGAGGTTTTGATGTTTGGCTGCAGTGCAAAAGTTAGCATATTGATAAGAGGAGATGTGATGATGCAAAATAGATTTTTCCTTGCTGCACTCACCCAGACAGGACACCAGTCAGAAAATGTCAACTAAAAATGAGGATGTCAGGGATGTATGCAACTACACTGTCCCAGGATTAAGCCCATGCCATCCTATCCTATGCCATCCGTTAGCATGTAAGCATATGGGAATGGGTGTTGTTTGGGGACATTCATGTGTTGGTGTTCTTTGTACTTGCACCTTTAATATGTCCACTTCAGACATGAAGTTGGGTCAACCAATGAGCAGGGCCACATAACACATTGCTGAGATTTGAGAGGTGAGTGTGTACGGTCCTGACTGATCCATAATACCCCCATCTGTATAGATCCAAACAGACATTTGAATGTATCTTTGCAGAAATATGATGCCACATAAGTTGGGAAACAACTTCAATGAGCATGATGTCTCAGAGTTAGCTGCCATTTTAACATTTATTTGTGTAAGGAAAGTTTGTGGAAACACATAGTTTCACATTTTCTTTTGCCAATTTCAGTAATTTGCGTGAACACAACTACTGAAACACATAAACACACATTCCTGTCGTAGTGAGGAATGTACAACAATAATAAAAGGAGAATACTGCCTATTAAAAAAACAGAGCTGAATAGTTAATGGTGACACCGGCAGTGTTGGCCATGTAGCCCATTGTCAATGTGTCAAAACTCATCAAGGAGCTGCATCTGAGACGACATTCTCTTGCACCATCAATAAAACATAAAATAACTGGATGTGAGGTGCAGGAGTAAATGTTGCCTCTTAAAGTGTTACAGACACATGTAAATTTCCCCCTAGTGTGCAATGAAGGTGTTTTGGCAGATTGCAGCAGCTAGACACCCCATTAAGACACCTTATGTGGTTGTTTTCTTAGCCCTAGCACTTACCTGTAAGAGCTTACCTATTAACGCCGTCTTATGAGAAACACTTGCCGTGAAACCCCTCATCAGCTGAGAGATTAGCAACTACAGGGCCATTACACTTACTCTAGAGCTATTCATCTCATAATGGGCCAGAGATAGTGCAGAGCATTCAGCAGGGCCATTAAGCTTTGCATAATGTTTATGATGGGTCATGGATCTCTGTTATGTCTTGCTTAATGTGCACAGCAGATTGTCTCCTGGCCTGCTGTGTATCCACTGAGCTGGCACTGGCGCTCCTGCCAGAGCAAGAACCCTCCTCACAGACAAGCCAGGCCTGCAACCTTCTGTTATCATCTGTATTCCCTGTGCTGGTCTCTGGACTCCCTCAACTCATGCCCCCCATCCAGACACCTGGGAGGAGGAGGTGGAGGAGGAGGAGGGAGGGAGGAAAGGAGGAATGGAGAGGGAGACGGGGGAGGCAGTCGGGATAGAGCTGCAGTGTGATTGAGAGTGGCAAAAACAGAGGAAGTGATAGAGACAGAGAGCTAGCCAGCTGAGCAAGACCCCAGACACAAAGGGCTGGGATGACACACACAAACACGCACGCACACACACACACACACACTGACATATGCTCACTTGTGGTCCAAGAAAAGGGGGGACTGACAGATAAGACTTGTGCCTGGGGCATGTGCTGGAGGAGACACCCACACTCGTTTGTCGATTCGTTCCCTCGCTTGGAGTGACGGAAGGAGCGGGGCTGGCTGTCGTCAGCCTGGCCCAGAGCAGGAAGTGTGCTGGGGATAAGACGGCCATGTGGCAGGATGTTATGGATTTCTAATTAGAGCAATTCATCTGTCAGCAAGGGCGCGCTTTCACTGGAGCTTTCTCTGGCCCTGCATTCGCCGGACTTCCATACTTCACACTCGCAACTTCACCCACACTCTACATACACATTCTTCACCCAGGGTGAACATGAACATGCACATACGTCCCTGGAGACTTAACAGTCATTGCTTGTCCAACATACTTCACCTCAGACTGACTACACCAGAGCCAATCATTCAATCACCACTGCTCACATCAACCAAAGAGGCCGAAAACTGGCTGAGGGGGATCCCCCGAGAGAGCTCATTCTTCAACAGCGTAAAACCATGACTATGATAAGGACTCGCCAGTGCAGAAGGTGGAGAGGCTGGGAACGAAACTAGTGGTCTGCACACATAAACACCCTGCGATGCAGCACTCTCAGCTCGCCTCAAGGCAACTGTTGCAGAGAGTGCGCTGTTCCCTGGACAAAAAGCGATAATGCTAAGCTGGATGCTCGGGTGGACTTAGAGTACAGAGCAGAGCGAGCTCCCCGGGGAACAGACCCTGCTATTGTGTTACACCAGATATCCTGCCGCTGCTCTTTTGGACAGGGGCTGATAATCATACAAATAAACAAACAAAGGGGAGGTGTGTTATATGTCTGATGTGAGTATGTGTCTGTGTGGGTGTGTGAAACAGAGAGATACTGTAATCAAAGGATAATTACATGATTATTGGATAAAAATGACTCTGTACAAACAAAAATCTTATCTGCACAGCTGTGGCTTTCTTGAATAGCGTGAATTTTTAGCGACGCAAATCTGTACTCGTTTCTGTGTGACTACATGATGTTTCAAACCTAAATAAAGGCTTTAAGGATGGCAATGATTTTTTGGCCTGCTGGATGGTTGGTCCACCACTTTCCAGAGTGAAATATCTTGACAGCTATTGGAGGTATTGCCATGAAATGTTGCATAGACATTCATGGTGCTCAGAGGATGATGTTTTTGATTCCCTGACTTTTAGTCTAGTGCCACCAACAGGTCAAAGTTACACTCAGTCTACATCTGCTTGATAGATTGGGATAGAACTAGGCACAGACTTAGCTGACCCCCCGACTGTGCCAACAACAATTTTATTTTGTTTATTTTTTGGAGCAGACATTCATGTTCCCCTCAGGATGAAAGATAATAACTTTGTTGATTTCTTTACTTCAATTTGCCCAGTAGTCTGGTTTATAATGTTTTAAATTACATTCCCATCCTATTTACTGCTCTGTATATTGCATGGCACACATTAAGTAACACATAGTAGCAATAAAAATAATAAGCAACAACTGAGTAAAAACAAATCAAAACAATCAAATTAAAAAACGTAAAGTCAAAGTTAAAAAAGGTCTTTCACACAAGTGTATCTTCTTCCACAGAAAGACAAAGTCAAGGATGAAAGTGCAAGAGAAACTGAATGACAAGAAAAAGCAGCAGTGGAAGAAAGGGCATGATGAGAAAGATGGAAGTGGGGAGAGGACTGAAAACAGTGTTCAAAAGAGGAAGAGAAAAGAGAAGGTCAGAAAGAAAAGGAAAAGATGGACAGTGGTGAAGTAACAGTGTAGGGGAATGATAAAGCAAAAAAGAGGGTGGAGAGAGAGCAGAGAGAGGGTATGTAAGTCGGAACACAGAGCAGCGGCCGGGAGGATGTTTAGATAGGTGCAGGCTGCCACTAGGAAGTCCACGCTCCAGTATAAACAGGTCATTATCAACCCAGTTAATTCCCAACTGTGGAGAAATCTGCCCTGAGACGCACGGAGGGCGCCACAACAGAGTGAAGGAGGAGGGAGGAATGAGGGAGGGTGGTGAGGCAGGGGAGTGATGGGTACACGGCCACTTTCAGATCCCCCGCAGAATATATACACAGCTGAGTCTGGCCTCTGACCCATTTCTCTTCCCTCACTGAGGTCCACGCGAGACCCTGAGGCCATTTTGGCTGCTCTATCGCCATGTACCCTACCTCATATACCCCAACACACACGCACACACAGATGCACACACATTTGTGCTGCGAAAGGAAGGCATGCACACAGAAGTGAACACACATGTATGTTTGTATTGTTACACTTAGAGGTCCTGTATCACAGTGCACTTTATTACATTGGGTTTAAACACTAACCTGTCACTACATACTCAACACAGCCTAAAATGAATTTTAGACCAAACTGTAAAACCTTCAAGCAGCTTAATCAATAATTTTTATGTTAATAATATAACAAATGGCCATATGTAATGTGAAATAAGGTTGCTCATAGTGACAAACCCATTAAGACAATGATCTCCCACCTCTGCAGTTCCCTCAGGAATTACAATTTAATATACTGTTGTAGTTTCGTTGTTTGTATCAGTCATGATAACACTGTGCTCAATAAAGTAATTGTTAAGATCTGGGAACAGAGTAACATTATGAAGTCCGAATAGGAAGAACACGGGCTTCAGGTTGTAAACAAGGTAACTGTGTGTCCACATTAATGCCAGACCACTTTTATTTGTCGGATGTGAAACCAAAAGTGAGCAAACCTGAGTTGATAACGCCCCACAGGTATGGCAAACGCAGGGGTTCAAAGACGAACCAAGAGGTAGTTGGTCTGAAACAGTAATAGATGTTAACAACAGTTAATTTGAATGTTTGCACTCACTTTCTTTCAAATAACTTCTTTAGCTAGCCTTAGGGGTTTGTTTAAAATCTGTATGATTTTTGTGTCTCTTTCCCAATTGGAGCTTCTTTTTAGTGATGTCGCCATGTGATCAGATTTCAGCATATCATTTTTTAATTTATTTATTTATTTATTTTTACAATTTGACCACTTATGGGTGGCAGAAACAAACCGTGAATAAAGCATTAGTATGACATCACTTTAAGTTGATATGACAAACTGGTTAGCAAACAGTTACTTATTTACACATTCAGCAGTTATAGAGCAACATTAGCTTGTGCAGCATGTGGAGTCATGTTTCTGGCCACAACTGGTGTATGGGCACAATATTCACTCTCTTTAGCTCTGTTTTTGGTCTCCACCATCTCCTGAGGGAAATATCTGACCCTTTAACTGTTAACACTCCACTTATTCTCACCAGATAGTCTCTAACTGTGTATGCCTGCTTGTTTGTGCTGAGTAGTGTAGGGTGTGTTTTTTGGAGCTTGCAAACAATGTTATGAGAACAGAAAATCATGGACTGGACAGCTAACAATTTATTTAAACTCAATAGGATGCTTGGAAAAGTGAAGTAGAACTGCAAATTTGCTCAATTTCGTAGGTTTATTATAGCAACCTCTTTCATATTGTCACGCTTGTTTTCACATTGTCATTTAATACATGTTATTGTAAAACACTGGTCATAGCTGCTTTTAATCTAATTTTTCTTAATCAACCCTTTTCAATTAAGTGTGGTTATGGCTCATACCTTACCAAAGGAACAGAAGAATCTCCTTTCTGTGGAATAGTGTTTCCTCTTTTTTCTCTTCCAATAAGAACGGTATAGTTTCTAAAGTACAGAACACAAAAACTTCCCCTAATTATAATAACAACTTGAATGACCACTTGAGCCATTTAAACACACTAGCAGTCTCTTCTCTCCCACACACAAGCCTTGTGTTTTTTTTGTTTTTTTTTTGTTACGTTAGAGGGTTTTTCTAGGGAAATTCTTTGAACATGAAACCAAGTGAAAATATGGACCGTGGCGAAGAGTTATCTAAATATTCCACTTCTAGAACTAGTATAACGGCAGGCCTCCTCATTACATTGACGCCCGACTTCCAACTGGACATTTTGAACCCCAGTGCTAGGGTATCGCACCCCCACCTCCCCCACCGCCATCCACATCACCTGGAGAAGAGCAGGCACACAGATGCAGTCACGCCTTGTACACACTCCACTGCTCGGGAGTCCATCTGCACCTGGCCCAGACACCTGAGTTGTTAGGGGTGAGGAGAAAGGCCAGTCTCACCATGTTTAGTCTGTTCTTCTAGCCTTTCAAAACGGGCAAGACCCATGAGGGCTGAGGAGTAACTTACAGTGACTTACAGTGTCATGATAGATCACAACTCTTTCTCCTGTAGACATATATATTCAGTGAATATTTACTCTGGACTTGTCACTGTATACTGTACAGCATTAGACTGAAAAAGAACCAGTTTGTAGTTTCATGTTTTGATTTTAGTGCCTGCACATATTACCGTATCTACTGCACATAAAACAGGGAACAAGAAATAGAACCATACTTTGACTAGTTTAGCCTCCCTAAGCATATCACTCACAGCTGGCAGGACAGTCAGTACAAAACCATGCTGAACAGCCAACACTATTTAAAAGCCACAGAACTTTATTTACATTGTGAATATCTCAAAGTTTTAAAGGAAAACTACTCAACTATTTATTTAGGAAATTGGTGTCACTCAGTGTAAACACTATATTTTGTCACTGAGAAGTGGGCTGAGCCGATATACACTCACCAGGCACTTTATTAGAATACCTGTAGTACGTTATCATGTGGCAGCAGTAATGCATTAAATCAAACAAGTACAGGCCAGGAGCTTTTTACTCAGTGTTCACATCAAGCATTAGAATGGAGAAAATGTAATCTCAGTGATTTTGACTGAGGTATTAACAGCGACAGTTGGTGTTCGACGGCTGGTTTGAGTATTTCTAAAATACAACAAACAACCGCCTCTAGAGTTTACCTCAATAGTGCGAAAACAAAAAAAACCTCGGTGAGTGGCAGACCTGTGGATGGAAACACCTTGTTGATGAGAGAGATGTTAGGACACGGCCAGACTGGTTGGAGCAGACAGAAAAGTTAAACTAACTGAACTCAGAATGCACAATGTCAAACCTTTAGGCAGATGGGTTACAACAGCAGAAGACCATGTTAGGTTCTGCTCCTGTCTGCCAAGAACAGAAATCTGAGGCTGCAGTGGGCACAGGCTGACCAAAACCCAAAACTGGCTAGCTGAAGAGAATGTAGCTCAAGCTCTGATAACCAGGACTTGAGACATGCAGATGGTGGGGGTCAGAATTCAGCATTAACAGCATGACTATGACTCAACCTGCCCTGTATCAACAGTCCAGCCTGGTGGTGTACGTTTTCTTGGCACTTATCTATTAATCATGGTCTGAATTCCACAGCCTATCTGAGTATTATTAGTTGTTGACCATGTGCATCTCTGCATGCTCACAGTTTATCATCTTCTAATGATTACTTTCAACATGATAATGCACCATGTCACAAAGCAAAAGTTGTCTCAGACTGGTTTCATGAACATGACAGTGGTGACCAGTGTATTTCAGTGGCCTCTACAGGCACCAGATCTGAATCCAGTAGAACACCTTTATGATAGATGGAGATTCACAGCATGAATGTTCATTGACAAATTGCAGAAATTATGTGATCTAGTCATGAAAACATGGACCAGAATCTCAAAGGCATGTCTCCAAATTCTGGGGAATTTCATGCCACAAAGAACTGAAGCTGAGGCCAGTGTTAATGGTGTTTCTAAAAAAGTGCTTGGTGGTTGTAAATGTGATACTGTCAGAAATGTGTAAAAGACACTTCAAAAATTGAGCAACAATAGGTAAATACAAAGGCAATAATATCTGCCCACTTCATCCTTGGGTAAAAGTAACATTCAACCATTTTAAACAAAAACTTTTCTGTGTACACCCACACACAATTCAAAATGCATATTTATATTTAGGTATAATATATTTGTATCTCTAATGCTTTTAATATATTCCATTTGCCATGGAGTCAAAGATTCAAACAAATGAGACATTTAAATGTGAACATGAGAAATATGTGTTAATGCGTGTATATCTAAAGTCTAGCCTTATTCTCCAGTTTGAAGGTTATGCTGACATGCACTGAGCAAGATGCTGAATCAGCTTGGTGCCTCACAGATGACCCTGTATCGCCCTGCCGTGGTGGGTGACAAGTTTTTTTCCTGATGGTTTAATAAAATATCATGGCTTAAAATTCTGTTTAATATCAGAGGTTCAGAATATGGAGAATCTGGATTCTAATTGGCCACCAAAGTTTGCTGGCTGCCAGGGACCACTGTTGCTCAATTTTAAACCATGTTATTAGATAAAATCAGGCTACAGCTCCACTGTTCTGTAAGTGTGTGTCGCGGTCACAAGGCTGTGTAATTTGCAGCAAATTCAAAAGAAGACCTGCAGGTGAGGGTAGCTGAGGAGGAGAGCACGAGCAGCCGGAACAAGAGTGACCAACACCCAGCCCAACACACATCGATGCAAAGATACACATCATCGCAGACACACAAATGGCTGCCAGGTAAACACTAACAAGTCCAGCAGCTCTTCCGGAACAGCACCATGAAAGCAGCTGTGAGTCCCAGCAGAGCCCCACTCTCCCACTCACTGGGCCTCTCTCAGGCAAACACACACCCATGCCCTCACACACTGGGATATACATACCACAGCCTCACACAAAAACTCACACGCACTTTTTATGCTGTTTGGCTGATTTTCTGGTTATTCCACTTAAGGTTAAAAACACTGCTTTTATTTTCTGAAATCGACGATCTCGGGTCTGAAGGACACAGACATTGCACTAAAAACTCATACAGACTGAGCAAAGGTAGTCCAACATGGGATTTTCAGACCCGATCGGATTTATTTGTTAAGATGAAGACCAGAGAAAACTAAGAGAAAATTAAGTTAGTAGCTTCAAATCTAAATCATAACAAAAGTTTCTCCTTGGAAGTTCTTGAACCCTAAAAGTAATCCCAAACTCAGAAACTGCTTAGCCAGAATGTAGTGCCCGGAGTGTCATGTGATAGCTTTTAACTATTTCTTTCCAACCCAACAATCACAACTCACTTTAGGGCCTGCAGTTATCCTCTCAGTTTTTGTGTGTGTTTGTTTCCTTGCCTTAACCATATAATCTCTGACAATCCTTTGGTTACCATAATCACAGTCTTTTCCAAACATCAACTATTTCAACTGTGATGCATCATTCACTCCTTAACCTCCTGTGCCTCCAAATCAGCTGCATTCTTGTGGTTTTCCCCACCTCAACTTTTTCTCACGTCACACCTGATGGGTTCATGTCCACCTTTAACTAACAAAGTCTGAGTGTTTGTGTGTGGGTGATACCATGAGAGTCATATCGATATATTTAAATACATCAAATCAAACCTTATGTTTAATTGAAGTGTTTTTACTTACTTAATTTTAGGTCAGCCTAGTTAACACAAGCCTCTTTGAATTGGCATCATGTCAACCTTTCTAATAATATGACTCATGGTATTACATAATGCTGCTTCTGCTGAATAAAACTAATTGACATATTTTTGTTTGCACAATATGTAATCTTCACATCAAACTTCATACTACTTCTTCAAAAGTTCCTTTGCAAAATTGCTTCACTGATGTACACACGTACTACAAAGTGCAAGACAAGTTCATAAATATGTGCACTAACCACAGGTCATGCAGACAGACAGATACGCATAAAGACACCCCGCACAATTACCATTTTAGTGTGTGACTTAGAATCATAACAGAACTAAGCACCAGAGGAAGCTGAATTTAGTTAAGGTGCCCACTCAACTGTGAAAAATACCTAAACTCTAAAACTGTTTCTGCACACACTTGACAACAATGACAACACACAATTTACCGAGTTTTGTGGTATTCCAGATCCTGCCAGTTTCAATGTTGACTATTAGTGTTTTGTGTCTTCCAAAGAAAAACACTCCTTGTGGTTCTGTTTCAGAACTGTTACAGTAGCTTTTCTTGAATTTTCACATCAGCTTATGGCCTCTGTCTAATTAAATAGGATAAATATATGTTGTATAGCTGTAAGTAACCAACCACCTTTATAGCTTACCAAGGTTCCTGCCTCGCCCTAACCCCTTTTAAAAGTTGTAAACTAATGACTAAAATCGAACCAGGATTAATTATTCATCTGTTTAAATTCCAGTATGACTGTGGGTACATCCTCCACGCTTTGATTGCAAAAAAATCCAGAATTGCATCACCCTGCTGGCAAAGGATTTATTTGACAAAAACAACAACCGCTGACTTACAGATACACCACGCTGTTTGTGCACCAAAAAAGTATGTTTCATATCATGTTCAGTAATTAATAAAATGTCATGTAGTTGTTAATGTAGAGTCAATTACAAGGAAAGTAAAAGATGACCTGTTCAATGCAGGATCACTCTCTCAGCAAATAAACTTTAACTTGTTGACACCAGTGAACATAAATGTCCAAATGTTTCATTACAGTACTGAAACAGACTTGAAGAGGATGTAAGATGCATTGCTGCACCTCAGTATCATTGTTTCCCAGGCTCTGCCTGGGCGTGCGTCTTATGTCACTACTTGGTCTCATGGTTTTTTCTGTGGCTGCAACTGCTCCAGTTCATAGATATAATTAAGCTTCTAAAAACAGCTCCTCATGATCACAGATCCATCCTCACATACTTACTCACTGTAACACATTAGAAAATCAGTGCTGGTACAGGTCGTGACAAAACAACCAAGAGAGATGATTCCAGGTCCGACATTCTCGATCTGGGGAAATCTCCTCCAGATTTCCCCTGAATGGCTTTCCCGAGTCGCCACGAGCTCGTTCGGACTGCCCAGTCTGAATGACCCGCAGATGCTTCAATAGGGAATGCCGGAGCCTGTGGTACTGTCTGTGTCTGCCTCTGTACCGATGCGAACACAGCCATTTCATTACACTCTACCACTCACCCCCTCACCCTGTGGGACGCGGACCTGAGGAGTAGAGGAGTGATGAAACCTGCCTCCCTCCCCAGAGTCCCTCACCCTCTGGCCACTGTGTGGATCAAGACCTACAGGGAAGACGTGTTAGCAGGCGGTGATGAAAACAAACTTTGATTTAGCTTTCATTCGGCACGTGAAGAGAAATATAATGTATAAAGTCTGCAGGATCTAAAGTTTCGCTGTGTTTTAAACCTGATAGAGATGTGGAAATGATGTTTCAATCTAGAAATTACACAGTACCTGGTAGTGGAGGTACAGCTACAGTTTTGTTTTGCTGGTATCTCAGCTAGCAATTGAAATGATTAGTGGATTCAATAATCAGTCATTTGACAGTAAATCAATCAACAGGAATTTGTAACCGATCAAATATTGAGGTCATTTGTGAGGGAAAATGCTGTAAACATAGGTTGGTTACAGCTTCCAGAATATGAAGCATTTAGCGTCAGTTACCGAGTTAGTTAGTTACTGTCTTTGTTACGTGTTTTTTGTAAGTTATTTGGTGAGGATCAACTGGTTGGACAGTAAGAAATCTTAATAGAAATTGTGATTGGCATTTTATTTTTTAAAACTATTTTATTAAAAACATATTTAACAGATTTATCATATGGGGTGGCAGAGTAAGAAGGTTCTGGGTTTGAACCTCGGGTTCGGCTGGGCCTTTCTGTGTGGAGTTTGTATGTTCTCCTGTGCTCATGTAGGTTCTCTCTTCTCCAGCTTCCTCCCACAGTCCAAAGACATGCAAGTTGATTAATTGGCTCTAAATTGTCTGTAGCTGTGAATGTGAGTGTAACTGTACAGACCAGTGATCTGTCTGGGGTGTGCCTCCGCCTCTGCCCAGTGTCAGCTGGAATAGGCTCAAGCCCCACCCTCAAATCTCTTTAAGGATAGGTGGTTTAGATAATGGAATGAATGGCTGATTAAACAGTTAAACTTGCATGAGGTCATTTGTTTTGGCCATATGAGGGCAGCAGACAAGCTGTAAAACACAGCACTGACATATTATTACCTTAAAATTTTGAATTAGCTACAAAAGTCAGCAAATAGCTGTCCATTTACCTATCAGGTAAACATGAAAGCATTACTTGTAGCCTATTTCTATTAAGACACTCTAGAATGAAGAGTAAAATGCAGTTATAGTATCCAGAGAAGTTTATCAGGAGTCAAGAGAAACCGCAGAGGAGGTAACCATTTTCTGCAGTTTTGTCAATAGGAGCAATAAACTCTTTGACATCACACACCTATTTCCATCTGTTGCTAACAGAAAATTGATTAGTGCAATTTCACGGCTGACTAATAATGAAAGAAATATTTTCAGCCTGTAAGCTATGCTTTGTTTTTAGTCTACATAACTGACCTCATTTTTTGAAACTAAGACAGAACAAGTCAAATGTGGGACATATTGGAGAAAAATTGCTCTTTCGCTACTGTACATAACACACATGCACAGAGTTGAGCCACCTGCTCTGACAGCGAGGGCACCCATCCAAGATTAACAGTAAACTGTTCATCACTTGATGAGTTTTCATCCGCACTTGGCAAAAGTGGACACACACTTCAGGATGAACCAAGAGTAAACACAATAAAGGTGCTGCCTGTCTTTTGTAAACAGCCTCAACCTGGGCGCCATTCAGACGCAAGTGTCTTCCAGGATGAGCTATAATGTCGCTTGAACGAGCTTCCATCCACCGACCCATGTGTCTGTCCCACAGTAAAGAGAGCAGTGAGACTACCACCAGTGACCGCTGGTTTATAATCAGTCAAACACACAGGCGTGTCAGCCCTGCACTCCAAGCACACTGTGCTATGCACACTACACAGAGCCTGCTGCTCGGCGAAAGCCCGCTGTGCTCTGACATTCTGCCTTGCCTTTTGCTAAATTGAGTCAGTTTATTCTCATGACCCACGGCAAATCAACGGACCCATTTACGGTGGCTGTTCCCAGCCGCTCCTGTCAGCTCAGCTCTGGCATCAGGCAGAGATACAGGTCCTCTAAGAGATGACAGTGGGAATTTAAACATTTCAAACCATGGAAAGTGTAATATTCATTTTTCTCAGAACTTGGGCCATATGGATTTGGCACATTCATCACAGGACAGTAGAGGAGACTAATGGTATATGGTGTTTATCAGTTTGATTATTATTGAATCCAGAGACAAAACCTGATTATATCTCCATCCCTTGATGTTGGTAATGTGAAACTTGGATTGATGTTGAGAATCAAATCAACAGCCATCTTTCTTACATTGTAGATCTTCTGGCTCCTCGACACCGGCAGGCACAGATATTAGTATGATCAGGTTACTCTCCAGCAGGCTGTAAATGGTAAATTGACCTTGCTCGATACAGCTTAGGGCTGATTTTAAATATCTAGACATCCATCAGTGCCATGAGAAGGACAAGAAGTAGAGAAAGCAGACAATGAATGTGAAAGGAGTGAAAAGATGTCACTGTTAATGGATAGGGATAAGAGGGAGAGAGCAAAACAGAGGATGGTCACTGAGAGAAAAGAGGTAATTTATGATGGAAAATCCCGCTTTGTCTCACAGGTTGATTTTCGGATGTGCTGGAAGACAGATTCAGATGTGTTTCTCATGTCATAGCCTGAGGTAGCCGCTGCACACTGTTTGTG
Organism: Lates japonicus; assembly: GCA_033238685.1. Taxonomy (NCBI): domain Eukaryota; kingdom Metazoa; phylum Chordata; class Actinopteri; family Centropomidae; genus Lates; species Lates japonicus. Next base: position 44,282 of record BRZM01004022.1, read on the forward strand.
AGTGTCTCAGTGCGTGTCATACGGCTTATCTGTTTGAATGGAGGGAGTTATTTAAAAGGGGAAAGGGAAAAAAAGTAGCATGTAGCTTGGCTCTGATGTGCTGATAAAAACTATACACGTGAACAACTCCACATCTTGGAAGAGAGTTAAGAGCCTCTCAAGAGGAAACGGTGAACACTGCGTACACACTTACACACACACGCACGTAATGTATGTTGCAATGTCTGTGCGTTTTGTCTTGTGTGTCTGACTGATTGAAAGAGTTGCATTTTCGTGTGTATGTGTGTTGTGCATTTTTGTGTGTGTGTGAATATGTGTGTGATTAGGTGGTGGTGGTGAAGGGGGGGAGGTTTTGCAGGTGGCTTGTGCCGGTGTTCTGCCAAGAAAGCAGAATACCCTGGGGTGGGGTGGAATAAATGAGAGTGGGAGAGGTGAGGGAGAGGAGGAGGAGTGCAGCAGGGGAGGAAGGGAGAGCTGAGGGGACTTGATTTAGATGGTGGTTATCATAATCGATCAAAAATTGTCTTCTCTTCAGTCTCAGCACCCTGTGTCTCTTGCTGGGGCTTGGGTGGGGCTTCCAGAGAAAGGGCCAGGCCAGATGACTTCATTGCCATATGGTATCTAACCTCTCAGTCACACTCATTTACAACAATACAGCGCATACCCATTCTCCAAACACTCCCTTTGTTATGCAGTTCTCAGTAATTCTGATAAAACCATGCCCGTACACCCTGATCTGTCACTCTAGGAGGAACCTACAGTGAGTGGCCTCTAACCACAGCCAGCCTCCCTGTTTTAGAGCGATTACTGGTACCTCCTGTGAGTGAACTTACAAAGACCCACACAGGTTTCTCACTGATCAGTTTCCTTGTGCGCTTGCAATCTCTATGTCTGAAGCCACAAGGTTAGAGGCCTGCTTGATTCTCACAGGCAAAATTTGCTGATGGGCTGAAATTTTTGTTTGCTGATGTGGAACCACAGCTGGATTAACCTCTTACGAGGCCTCTGGGCAAAAGTTTGCTGTTGGGCCCCTATGGATCCCCACACACTTTACCCTCTGCGCATTGTGTTTATACAGAGCCCTACTGCCTTCTAGAAGCACACACCCTCAAAAACCAACTACAACTGCTGCAGGAGCTGTGAAGAACACTGGAAGTGAACAAATCGTGCAGCATTGCCTCCACCAATCATGCAAATAAGGAAATTTACAACATTCTTCTACAATTTATGTGATGTTTTTACCTGTAATCCAAAAGAAAAGAGACATACAAAAGAGGGATCTTACAAACTAAAATGATCTTCTTTTCCATAGACATTAACTCCACTCTAGACTAAACTTTTTGACCCACTACTGCATTGCTTTTTCATTGTTAGTTTTTGCCAGTTCATTTCTGTTGTGCAGTGTTCAGTCTGTAATGCTACCTCGCCCTAGGTTTCCTGTGTGGGTTCATTTATAACAACTTTGTTAAACGCAACTCTATTTAGGTATATAGACCACGTGAGCACAATGTGAATTAAAATAACAAACTTAAAAATTAGATTTTGACTTAAGGCCCCTCCAAAAGACAAAATGAGGTAACACCACAATACATGCTGGTTGGTTGATATTGTACTTATGCGAAGCAAACTCTCTGACAAATTAGGAATTAATCAAAACCTCAAATGGCCCAGACCACCAGGGGCCTCCAAGGAGTTGTTGCCCGTGTTGCTTGGTAGAGTGCAGGCTGAGCTGACAAGTCAAAAGTTAATCCTGTGTTAAGTGGATTTTAGTGTCGTGTGTTTCGCCTCTATGATCCAGCATGGCATCTATTCAAAAGCTGGTCCAACAGTGTTATCTTCATTATACAAGACTGTTTACACCAAAACAAATAAAACCACATAATTGTACAGCACAAAGTATACCTGAATATGACCAAACACACTACCACATATCTAATCCAGATTCCAGCGACGGCCTCAACTACAGCCATAACCCCAAACCAAAAGATCTCAGAGTGTGTAGTTAAAGCATCACATACTTCTGTAATTACTATGTGTTTTAAAGAAAATGTTGCCTCTATAGAAGTCAATAGAATGAGGGGTTACAGTCGGCTGCGCGCATTGACAAGGCCATGGAGAGAAGCAAGGGAGAAGACACTTTGAAACGCTATAGCGAGCCAGTGAACTCTTGCTGGTGACGGCACGAAATATGGAATGCATTACGGAAGTGACAGAGTTGAGGACGAAGACACAAACAAACACATAAATCCGCCATAGACAGACACATAGGCGATAGCAGAGACAGACAGGCACCCTCTGCCATAGCTATTTCGCTACATCTGCTCGGCCTCTCCCTCTCTCTCTCTCTCTCTGCCTCTATCACACCATCTTTGCAACCTTAACCCTCACTTCCCTGGCATTGCTCTTTCCCCCCCTTTTTTTTGTCGCCTAAAATCATCAATCAAGCTGTTCTTCTGTTTCCGTCTCCAGTGCCCGGGGTGGACCTGGTCCCACTCCTCCAGTCCATCTTCCTCCGCTTGTTTTCCAGCCTGTGGCCCAGAGAGAGAGAGAGGGAGGCAGAGAAAGTATTTGCCCTGTCTCTCCCTCTCTCTGGCTGTGTCTTGGCTGCTCTATAAAGGTTAGTGAGAGCATGGTGTGGGTGTTGGTGTCTCAGGGTGAGTTATGGGTACTACAGCCAGGGGACCCCAGAAAGAAGCGAATGAGTGTACTGTTGGGAGAAGGATGAAAGAGAAAAAGAGAAGAGGGAGGGATGGAGGGAGGGCAATTTAAGGGTTCAGAATGCCAAGTGCTGATGTGTTTGTTTTCCATCACTGCTGTTCCGGGCCAATGACAGAGAGAGAAAACAAACGGCAACGCTGATATATTACATACAGACTTTCAACTCTATTCTCAAAGCAATAATTCTATAATGAAAGTGTCTTACTTATCGCCAAACCTCGGTTATCTCTTCATATCAAATCTTCACACATAGAATCTTGGACTCAGACAACCGACTTCAAAACATGGTTCAACTGTTTTGCTCACAGGAAGAAATAAAGAAGCCTAAACAATGTATGAATAGTGTAAAAGCCTGTAACTGTGGGTGTGTCTTCACAGTAGACTCATCATCACATACTCTGACTGTGCAGCTGCTGGGATGAACATGAACAGAACGGTGGTGTTGGTTACATTAGCCATCACTGCGACTTGACCAGAGACGCGCGCATATTCACGGCATGGCTTCTGTTCAAAACCGTGACTTTTACTGTATCGTTTCAGCAGTGTCTGTCAACTTTTACACTGTGCAGCGGCGCTTTATGCTAAGTGTGAATACCTGTCTTTATAAGGTAGTGTGTGTTGCTCCTGTTGCGTGCAGAGACAGTTCCAGGCACGCTGGAATTGTCTAGCCCTGGTGCTGTAAGGCAATGTATGGGAACAGATCGCATGGGCGGAGGAAGAGGTGGAGGAAACATTAGAGCGGTAGAGATGGGGAGAAATGACGGCGTCTTGGCTCTATCAGTCCCTGACAAGCATGTGGACGAAAAGACATGAGTTGTGCAGCTGGATGGAGGAGAAAAATGGGAGGACAGGAAGGGTACAGAGAGAGAGAGAAACAAGAAAGTGAAGGTATAGTATGGCCTCTTAAATCCCAAAGACCTGCCAGTGGGTCAGTCATTATGAACTAGTGCGGAGTGGAGGTCCCAAAGTTTCCAAGGATACCAAATATTACAGGCTGAATTTTGGGAAAACATGAAAAAATGATGCACAAATCTGAGGGCTGAACAAACATTATATAACTTCAATGAACAAGAACAAGTCAATATAGAATATGTGATACGGAGTGGTATAAGATGATTTTCCAAACCTTGATTCTAATCAGTGGGAAATTAAAAGGGAAACTGGATGTTAGGGGATAGAAGAGAAGAAAGAGCAGAATAAAAAGTCAATGGGACACGGAGACAGAGGAAGGGGAAGACCCCCAGCAGACCACACAGACCCAACCTGTGTTCTGTCTGACCCACCGCATTTCTTATGAATGGAAGGAAATTGTGTCCTGAAAAAAAAAAGCCTATTTAAAAAGCATGAGTAATAATAATAGAGTCAAGCCAGCTTCTGAGAGCAGGACAACAGTGTGCGGGACACAATACAGTGAAGAGAAGACGAAGGAAAAGAAAGAAAGGACCAAGAGATAGAAAGGTAAAAGGACAACAAGAGAGGTTTATTTTATTAGCCTTTAATAAATATCTGACAGATTTCCTGAGGAAATATCGCAGATCACATGTAAAATAGTTTAAGACTGATGTCAACTGAAGCAACATATGAAATCTATTAGCGAGGAGCCACAGCAGACACGGGGTGAGAGGGAGTGAGAGAGCAGCAGAGGAACAGAGAGTGAGAGAGAGAGAGAGAGGGAGCACTGCTGAAAGTCATGCAGGAGAAAAAAATCTCACAGCCTTTCCAAATTCTTCGAGAGGTAAAAAAGTCAGCCAAGACGCAAAATCAGAAAAAGGAGGAAAAAAAAAAAGAACAGAAGCACATGCCCGCGCTCATACATGCACACACACACACACACACACACACACACATATACACACACACACTCTTAAGCACTGATCTCCACATCCTGCTGGGTTCAGGGCCAGCAGTGAAACGAGTGCCCAGACACCGCTGCCAGCCCCAGGGAGGGATGGAGAATGGAGACACACACACACACACACTCAGAAAAACAGAGAGAGGAAGAGGAAAAAAGAGAAAGAGAAGGGTTGGCAGGAGGAGTAGCCTGCCAAGAGTGCTACCATCTGTAAAATAACATGACTTCAGGGCAACTTCTTGAAATGTACCTCTTCATTCTAGGTAACCTCTTCACCTACAATTGTTTACTTTAAAATTAATGCGCTCACTGTCATCAACCCCAGATATTTCCCCTTTGGAACTGATACACGCCTGTGTTTGTAATTCTGAATGAAACGATTTAAGTGTGAAACCCATAACAAGGAAAACACACTCTGTACAAGACAGAGGAGTTTTTTTTCTGCACATCTGAGATTCTACATGGAAAACACATGTAATTATATCTGTGAGAAAGCTGATCAGTTTAAGAGAGAGATACTGAAAACCACACAGGCAATCACTAAATCTCATGATGGTGAACACACACATACAAACTCCAAACTCCCTCCCATACACACACACACACACAGAGAGAGAGAGAGAGAGAGAGAGAGAGAGAGTGGTGGTTCCGTATTTTGGAAAGAGGAACTTGTACTGGCTCAGTGGTGCCAGTATGTCTGTGGCAGTGTGGCAGCCATGGTGTTCCACCACCCTCACCCTCGCTCTCCACCAAGACCCAAACCACAAGCCAATACCCACAAGCCAAAGAGGCCTGGATGAATATACCCACCACACGCGCACACACACACACACACACACACACACATACACACACACACACACACACCTCACTCACACACACTCAACCAACCACACATACCAAGTAAAGAGGTAGAGTTCTGGAAAATGAGAATCAGTGAGGTTTCTGTCTTTCTCTGTCTTCTCTTCCCCCTTTTTAATCATCCAGGCCTGAAAGGGCACACAGAGTTCAGCAGGGACAAGGAGGCTTGTAGGCGGGGAGGTGCTGCTACAGAGATGAGCAACAGCCTTACTACATACTACACTGCCTAGCCTGCGAAATGGAGGTGATGACTGGTCTAAGATAAGTCTGTCACATGGCATGAGGGTGGGGGGGTGTGTGTATGTGTGTGTGTGTGTGTATGTTCAGTTGTGTTCTTTGTCAGGAAGTATTCAAATGTACTTAGAGAAAAAGTATCAATACTGCATTAGACATAGAAACCAATGCAGTCTGTGTTGCTTTCAGCCCATTCATCTCAGTCTTCCCCTGTCAGTGTCTCCCCAGTGGGGAGAGGGGGTGTGTCAAGTGAGCACTGCTGATTAACGGTCAATCTTTTTTCATACAACCACAGGGGGGCACCAAAGTCAGAAATTTTCAAATCCTACACTGAGTGGGTTTGAGTAAAAGTTGTGAAACCACAAAGTATAATACTCCATATAAAGGATGATATTTTAATGTTAGTTTTACTGTGAGTTGATTTATTAGCTTATCATTTGTTTCATATGTAAAATATTTATGTGCAAAGTAACTACAGCTGTCAGGCAAATGAAAAGGAGTAACTCTCCTATAACATATTTCTCTCTGAGATGTGCAGTAAAATTAAAATGCCTCATTAATGTACTCTAACTCAAAAATATGCAAAATAAAACAGCAACAAAAATGTACTTAATGATGAAATGTAAAAGTAGTAATTATTTAAAAAAAGAACCTCTTTCGGGGAGAGGAGCATTTTGATGTGGAAAGTTGTCCAGATGGTACTAAATCTAACTAATGCAAATTCAGTTATGTGACCAATTCAGTCACAATTCATCATATTTCATGAACATATTGTGTATTCCATATGTTAAATCTTTACCTGCAAACTAACTATGCTGTCAAATAAATTTAGTGTTTAAAAGCAGAATATTTTATCCTGAAGTGCAGTGGAGTAGAATTGAAATCAAGTAAACTACAAATCCCTTAAAACTGTACTTAAATGCAGCACTTGAGTGAACCCGCTCAGTTACTTTCCACCTCTGTGCCTTGTTTGAATGTGTTTATAATAAGCAAAGCAGAATGAACGCCACCCGCAACAAAAGCATCATTTCACTTTAGTGTGGAACAGATTGTATGCTACCCAAGGTGTCCGTTTAAATCTTGCACCCCGAACTCCACATCTCACCACGTAGCGTGCGTGTGTGCGAGTGTGTATGCTAAGTGCTGAAGGTTAGGGTTCCTGTATGTGTTCCCCGAGTTGTGTAATGGCCCAGTGGAGTAGAAAGTGATGAGAAGCTGGTGTTTGAGCCCAAAGCAGGCCCTTATATGGAGCGCTGGAGCTGTTTTCTCTCCTCTCCGCTGTCTTGCTTCTCTCCAGAAGTGCTACAAGGTCGGAAGAGAAGAGGACATCCTTCCAAGTCAACATATTTACATATTTGCAGCGATGTGGGGATATTCAGCCGAATGTTGGCAGGCGAGGCAGTGGTCAGCCAGGACAGCTGAAAGTGGACATCTGGGCCTGGGCCTTAGCTGTGGCTCACTCCCTTACCCTTATCGCCCCTGTCTCTTGCAGATGAAACGTTATAAACTTGACAGTGTTGTACAGCTCATTGGACATCCTAAGATGTTATCTTTAGTGAAAACTTAGCATGAACCTACACATGTAGAACCAGATGTAATATATGATCATCATCCATAACATACTGTGAGGCTATAGAACATATTTTATGTGTAATCCCAATTGCTGTAATGTAGTGAGTTTAACAGCAACAAAGATTTTCTCTCGTGATCAACACACCAGGTCGTGTCATGCCTTGTCGTGTCTTATACATCTTTTGGCAACGGCCCAGGGATGTGCCCTAGGGAATCCCTCGCCCTCTTCTCCCCCCTCCACCTCCACCACACACACACACACGCACACACACACCTTCTTCCCTCTCTCTTTCTCTTTTGCCCCTTCCCTCCTCTCTCACCCCCATAGCTCTTGCAAGGAACACAGCACCATGTTTCTCTTGGCAGAACTCTGCAGGCTGTCCCTGCGTGCCTGAAAAACCAGCGTTCTCCCCCTCGTCCCTGCAGCCAACGCGCACATTTCTCACATTTTCTGCCTGCTCTCTGTGAACAGTTCACTTCAGTCTCCTCACATCATCCAGGCTCCCAGGCACTGCAGGACAGGGTGGGACAGATACGTCCTCTCGCTTACATTACATCCACATCCTCCCTGTCTCTGTTCCTCTGTCTCCAAAGTCTCTCTATAATTCACTCTCGCTCAAGCCAAATCCCTCTCTCTGGTGGTTACTTGCCCTTTTCGCTCTCGTCTGAGCGAGCCAGCTGAATGCAGGTGTGTGAGCGTATGCGTTACTGTAGTTTGATGAGGGAAAGCTGCTAATATGAAAGTGCCTGAGCTAATAGGGAGGAAACCGGGTGTCTGGCAGGCACTGTCTCACAGACGAGTGTCAGTTTGGGGGCACGCAGATGTCTCAGCCGGTTAAGAAATGGACACACAGATAAGTCCAGCAGCACAGGTGCAAGACACAATTCAAGTCAAATGCAGGAAATGGCCTACCCACTACAATAAAAAGGGTAACCTTACAAGAGCTGAATGAAATACAGAGAGAGGCAGGGTGAATGTGTGGTCGACTGCACATGTGAACACATTTGAGATGAACTGGGTTTGATTCAAACAGCTGGAATTGAATCCATTTGCCTTCAACTACAGAGGATGGACGTTTAACCTCTATCCCACACACCGGGCTGTTTGGCAGCAGATCACAATTTGTATTTATTATTTAATTTATTTCTTCTAAACTTTAATTTAAACTTTATTTCCTCTGTGAGTCTGGGGTCTGGGCATTGCTACATAAATGAACGTTCTCAGAAAACAGGCGAGGGGGGAGTAAAGAGGGAGGAGGAGAAGGGGGGGAGAAAAAAAAAGGAAAAAAAAGCGCAGCCTGTCTCTTGGGTGCCCTTTTTGCCATCCCATTTCCTATGCATCTGGTCTGTGTTTGTGCGGAGAGGGAGAGGGGGAGCAAAAGGGGGACGGCCGTCTGGGGCCGATTAATAACCAGTGATTTATAGGAACTTTTATAGAATAATACAATAAAAATGTGTGCATACGTGTGTGCGAGCGCATGTGTGTGTGTGTGTGCATGCGTTTGTATGTGTGCTCGCCTTAGTGAGAGTGCACACAATGCTTTTCTAATTCTGGGGAATCAAAAACAAATTATCGGGAAAAAACACAGACCGTGCTCAGGATAAATTGGGCACAGATGGAGGCAGGAAATAAAAATGAGCGAGGAGAAGACACTCGTAGGAAAAGAGCGCAAAAGGAGGACAGGAGGGCCATGAGGGAAGAAGAAGAAGGAGAAGGGGGCACCCGGAGAAAGTGACAGGGTGAGGGCGTGATGGAGAGGGGTACAGAAGAGGGGAGAGAGAGAGAGAGAGAGAGAGGACAAGAGGAGAGAGGGTGAGCAAGAGGACAGGGATGATGTGGAGGAAGAGAGGAGAGTGGGAGGAGAGAGATCAGGGGAGTTCCCATGCCCTGTGCAAAGGAAATGGGCTTAAGAGAGGGGGTTAGCATGTGTGTGCACTGTATGTGTGTGTATGTGTGCGAGTGGGCAATGAGATGAGCAGACCCCTCTCTGGCACACAATTGCATTTCCTTGCCAAAGTGCAATCTGCCCCCCCACCCCCCCCACCCCTCCAAAATCCCCGTTCATCCCCGTCCATTCTCATCACTCACACACACACACACA
>BRZM01004025.1:0-18234 GCA_033238685.1 Lates japonicus
CTTGTTTGCATTAATTTCTGTGTACATGGATACATATGGAATAGGCATGTACCCGCAACACAACACAGTGATGGTTTTACAAATCTGCCATAGCAAGTGCACATTTACAGTGAGAACGTGCCAGTAGGCAGCAGAGTGGTGGATTCTTGAGGGGTCAAGAGGGGAATATGATGTGTGTGTATGTGTGTGTGTGTGTGTGTGTGTGTTATGGACAAAAGGGAAGGGGGGAAGGGGGTTATGGTGTGCGTGTGTGTGTGTATGTGTGTGTCACAACAGACAGAAGAGATCCAGCCCGGGCTCCCACACAGCTTTGTCATATCACTGAGAGATTAGGAACACACACATGTCAAGCTAGGCAGAGCCTGCTGCAATAATGCACCTGCCAGCTCTCAAGATCCACTCAACCCTTGTTCAACCCCATGCTCCTACATGATAACACAACGTCATGTGCACACAGAAATAACCAAATTTCTAAATACCGACCCCCTATCCTAATGCACACGTAGAAACAGACGATTAAAATGTGAGATTAATCAGTGGAAAAGGAATTAATCAAAAACAGCATAAAGCATTTTAATTTGACAGATGAAGGAGGAAAAGACTGAACGCAAGGTAAGTATTGAAGTGTGTTAAAAGAAAATGTACCTCTACACACATACAGTGAAAAAAACATAAAATATCAAAGACGTGAAAAGGTTGGGAGCTGGGGAAAAGTGGATATTTTACATGAAAAGCCTGATGGGAGAAGGTCGTTGTCTTTCTTCATGACAGAGTTCCCTGAGAAAAGGACAGAGTGGAGGCTCAAAGAGATTCATCTCTACCAGGATTCAAGGTCATCCAACCTAGTCATCCTAGAAGCACTTGAAAAATATGGAGTGAAGACTGGAGATATTCTTCCCCCCCAAAAAGGAGTGTGGAACTCTGACTGAAGAGAATCACTGACCTTCAAACAAGCTCTCTATCCATATAGAGTAGGGGAAGACATGCACAATCCATCAAAAATGCACATGAACTTTCCCTCTTCAAATAGTTCCCGCTTGAATAGCAGTCAATGGATCAACTATGAATATTGCATGTACTGAATTGTAGGGGATCAGATTGAATTCACTGTGAAAAAAAATCAGTGATATTAGAAAATCATAACAAGACTGAGACTCAAAAATTACATTTTTAGTGAAAACAATTTCACTTGTGAACAGTATGAGTGAATGACAGATTTAAACTATGTTTTGTCATTTGTAACACAAACCTGATGCCCTCGCTGTAAACATTGAAATAATCTAAAAAATATATATAAAACAAATTAATAAAAGTGTAAAAAATAAAAGAGAGTCCACCCTATGGTCATGAAATTGCCTTTTGCTACAGTCCCTCTTCAGGAATGGAAAGATCAGTGTTAATTTTCAGCCGGTCTTTGATTGGATGAACCTGCCTCCCTCTTGCACGACATGGCTAGCACAGGTCAGTGGCTGGTGCAGTGTAGCATGAAACAAACAAATAGAAAAAGGCACCTTGTGGCACTTGACTCTCGCCAGAATGTGACTGACGGCGAGCCTGCCAGCGTCCTATAATAACGACCAGTGCCTCCTATCCAAAGTATGGGAGAGGGAGAGATGAGAGGAGGGGTGGAGGGCAGAAAGGAAAGAGAGCTGGGGAAGGGGGAGAAGATGGAGTAAGAGCTGGAGAGGGTTAGGAAAAAAAGTAGAGATGTTGGTGCTCTGAAATCTAGGAAAAGGTGACAATTGAACAGAATCATCTGCGGTGAAAAATAGATTTAATATTGAACAGTAAAACTGTTTTCAAAAGTTTTCAAAAACCTGGTAATGTCATGTTTATTTTTTCTTTCCACACAGTGCATGATCACTGCTTTGCTTTTGGGGGAACTTTATGATGTTGGTTGTTAACACTGTGACCTGACTGAAAATGAAATTCAAATCACTGAAAGCCACTGAAAGCCACTTTGTTTGACATTAATCAGCAGAAATACAAAGACACATACATAGAAAAAGGGCATTTATGGGGAACTCTACTGATTTTACCGTGTGTTTCAATAAGTCCTCCAACCTAAACAACCAGATAAGTTGCTTGCTCCTAGCATCGGGTATGAGTCATAGGAGAGTAATAAACACGTGGTTAAGGTTGTGAAATGGTCTCGTCTAAAAGAAACAAACACAGGAAACAAACAGCTCTCTCCTGTGTGAAAATCCTTTGTTCTGTCGATCCGTCCCTCCTCCTAATGCTGACTTTGTTGCTCTTTGTACTACGTCACCAGACTTACTCCTTTGCTCCCATCATAATTATCGTGGCCACTAGAGGTCACTTGACAATATAATGTAACTGTGTGTCACAATAAGCTGCATGCGCAGACGACCTATGAGTTTGTCTGTCTTGTCTGTTTACCAGTCTTGATGACTACTACTGCATATATGAAAAAAGTTGTATACAGCCCTCTGTGTCTCCAGAGAGAGCTGCGCAAAATCTGCTAAACAGACTCAAGTGATGTCACTTGAGTCATCATTGGCTGGATCTGATGACTACAAGTTTGAAAATGGAAGAAATCTGGGGGTGTAGAATTAGACAGATGTGAGCTTACTAAACCTCTGTAGCCCACTCTTCATCTCTACTAGAGGCTAGCGGCTCGAACAGCTAATGTAGTGGCTCACTACATTAGCTGCTACTAGCATAACTCTCCCAAATCTCAAACAGAACTGTCAGCAGTCGAGTTGTATTGTGGGTAATGTAGGCATCATGCATGAGGAAGGAGAATGTGTGTGATAAAAATGACATCTCTGATAATGCTGCATTAATTTTGATCATTAAAAAAAACTGTCAGTGGAGTAATCTTACAGGGACCTTTTTTTAAACTAATAACATTTAAGCTGTGCACAGAAATGTAAAGTTTTTTTTTGTTTGTTTATTTTACCAAGCCAAATATAATCTAAATATAAATGTGTTTCAAGACCGCTTCCTTTAACAGTCCAAAATTCTGAAAAAAATAAGCTGGACAGAACAAGGTAAAGAAGGTAGGAGGAGGTGTGAGAGAAGGGACAAGACAGAGGGGAAGGGAGAAAAGTGAACAGGAGAGCCAGGCTGATCATCCTGGATAAGATGAGGAAAATAAGTCTGATTATCACAGAGGCCGGGAGCATTAGACAGACAGTTGGGAGTCATCTCAAAACTCAGGAGGTAAGAGGCAAGACAAGAGGTCACAATTATGCCCCTCTAGCTGCACTCCCCTCCTCCTCATGAAGTCCTCTAATATATTCAGTTAGTTCTTGTATGGCGCAGAGGGGAAATTCTAATTAAAGGGTGGGGGGAATTTTGACACATGTGAGGCAGAGATCAATATTTAGCACCATAATCAGCCATTCCTGATGGCTTGACGGTGTCACTGTGAGCAGACTGCGGCTCTCCATTAGAGTGCCTGGGAAGGAGCAGACGGGCAGGCGAGCAGGCGAGCAGCCAAGCAGGCAGGCTGCAGAGAAGCGCAAAAATCCCAGCCATCATGAATCAAAGCAAGTGATGCCTCTCGTGCTCCATTTTGCTTTGCTTTTTATCTTCATTCATCCTCTTAAAGAAGAAAAGTGAACTCTGTCAGACTGCTTTGTGATGGGGGTGCAGGGGAAGTGGAAAAGAAAGGAAGAAAAATGCCATGGAGGGGATACGGTAGATCAGGAGAGAGTGCAGCTGTCAGGACTTTGGACTGTAAGATGATTGTAAGGTACACAGATGGTCCTCTCTCCATTGACTGATTTCTCTTTTTGGTTTGACAAATATTTTAATTTCAATCATCAGATCCTTTAGCTCCTTTACTTAAGTAACAGTAGTGATACCACACTGTTGAAATACAGCATTACAAATCCATGAAAAGGCCTGCACTGAAAATATGAAGTATCTCTGTATTATAAACAAAATATATTTAATGTATCAAAAATAGGAGTACTCAAAAAGCAGAAAATGGTCCTTGTGTGATGCTATCATATATAATAATACTGGATGTAGCAGTAGCATTTTACTGTTTTACTGAGTCTCAAGAGCATGTTGTTGCACAGTTTAACCTTTTACTGTGCATCATATCTCATAAGCTCATTATGTGTTTATGTGTGTACAATCTTAATCTGCAAAGCAACTATAATTTAATAAAAGTATCTAGAATACTCAAATCAATGTATAAAATAGAATGAAATGGAAATAGTCAAGTAAAGTTAAGGTAGTGTAAGCTTGTGGTGAAGTATAGTCCTTGATCAAATGCACTAGTGAATGTTATACTGATTTTGAATAAAAGGCCTTTTAATATTATCTTTTAAAACCAGTAGCTTTCTACAAGTGGAAAGCATATTTGCTCATCAAAACCACAACCACTGTATTAATTTTCCAAGCAGCACACACACACACACACACACACACATTCACACAAGCACACATACACACATTTGTGTCATGTGAACAAGGCTGCTCCACTGACATGGATAGTGACCACTGACTCAGTATCAAGAACATGGTGTTGTTTCCAGAGGGCAAGGAGAAAGTGCGAGGGGCAAAGGAGGGGGCACGTGAAGGTGTGTGTGTGTGTGTGTATGTGTGTGTGTAGGTGGGGTAAGGGGTGGGGGGCAGCCTATCCCAGGGTGTCCCCTGTCTCCATGTGTCAGCCCATCTCCTTGTTCTTGCATGTCACTGACACACACGTGGGTACTTACCAACCCAAGTTGCTCCAATTAATGGCTGTCCCACTGCGCTGTCCGTTGTGCGGTGTGCTAGCCTGGGTGACAAGATATGGTCTGGGATATGTCTCTCCAGTGACATAAGGAAGGAATTTTAAGAGGGGAAAGTGATGCAAACCCACACCGCCTCATGCTGCGCACAGATAGGTAGATAACAAAGACTCTTGTAAATGAGTGGCAGCAAGGAAGGCATTGAGGATTCTCTAATTACTCGCTGCAATCTATCTAAGTCACTGGCCTTCTAATTTGATTTATCAGAATGCATGAAATCCCTTGGAATAATGCCCTTATTAGAAGGACAGAATTGACGGGGGGACAAGAGGTCTGCCGAGAGGAGGAGGGGAGCGGTGATTTAAGCATCAATTACAGTCAAAAGGAGAATTAATAGTTATTAATCCACAAACATAGCTATCGTTCTCTTTGCTACCTCTCTGCCATTTGGACACAATCTCCCTCACACTTTCCCTGCCACACATGGACATGGTCGCATACATTTCTACTGCGTGCACAGACATTCGCATACCAGTCTTCCTGTTGGCACACACCAGCACACGAATAAACATGCAGATGCAAACCAGCGTCATTTTACATATATAAACACAGGACACAGACCTGCATACTGCTAAACTGAGTGAAAATGAGCATCGGAAAAAACGATTCACATAAAAAAGCAGGACAACAGAGCCGCAATACCATAAATATCTCTTACTCTGAATGGTCGTATCATTTTGCCCACTGGTAGATCAAAGGTCTTTAACTCTTTAACTAAATTCTTGACTGACAAATTCAATTGCTGTCAGTCTTCCAGGGCCCTCAATGTAATATGTGCATTTTGATTCAATTTGTCCTGCAAATACATACATATACATATTGTTTATCTGGTTATAGATACAAAAAAATCAATACTTATATCTGTGCTTTGTCATTCCTAAGTGCATCATGAAATAGCAAGATATCCCTCTAATTGAATCCAGCAAAAGCACATAGATTGTTAATTTTGTGCTATTAAGCTTTTGCAACATTTACAATGTCTTCTTTTTGCCTGTTGATGACTCTTGTTTGTCCCCTTGCATGGGAAAAGAACATTTTATATATCTAAAAATTGAATTTAGAAAGGTCAATCTCTAAACAAATAACAATAAATCAAAAATGGAGCTTGCATTGTTTCTGAGGAGAGGAATTCAAAGTACAAAGGAAGAGTTTTCATAAGCTCATATCATTAGGAACATAAAAAGGATGGAGGATGACTTTGTAATTACACAAAGCAAAAAATCTGGATTATTCAAATCAGCCTAATTAAGTCATGTTACAACCGCACTTTTTTTTTTAACTGACAGGGTTATATCACATGCACAACAATAACAACAAAAGGACAGCTTGTCATGTTAAATAATATAAAGAGCTGTGAAGGCAGCGATGCTGCATTAGGTGACACTCTGGTCTGAGTTTTATGTTAAATCCTGTGGTTTTTGT
The DNA here is from genome assembly GCA_033238685.1 of Lates japonicus. NCBI lineage: Eukaryota > Metazoa > Chordata > Actinopteri > Centropomidae > Lates > Lates japonicus. The sequence goes on from BRZM01004025.1 coordinate 6,195, forward strand.
TAAAGGGTTGCTGAGTGGCTGAAAGGAGAATGCCAGTGTGCTGTTGCTTTGCTGTCAGTCACACAGAGGCAGTATTTAGACAGGGAGCTGAGAGGTCTGCTCCACTGCCAGCTCCTGCCTTTTAAACAGCCCTTTCCTCAGAGAGACAGCTTAGCACTGAGTGCCAGTCAACCTCGCCTGCCCGACCATCCACACACACACACGCACACACTTTGATAGCCTCGTTGCTGGAGAACTATTTGGCAAAGGGGGAGAAATGATCGTGTATGGTCAAACCCAAAGGTACATTGTGATGGGTCTATCCCCCTGTTTCAACAAAGTGGAGCGCAAGGCGTCTGGACAGCAGATTCATCAGCATTACTTGAATGGAGGAACAAGCTCATACAGCATTACATGGCTGACGGGGAAGATGAATCTAGGCAACTCGCCACATCGAGGATCCTCACAGACCTTCAGTCATGGCCTGTGGTAAAGACTGAAGGATGGGAGAGAGGTTGTGGAGATAACACATCACACCCTGTCTACGTCCTATATTATGGTGCTGTCCTGTAGAGTGTCTGGGACAATACTGTGTTAGCTGCCAGAGTGCCGTTGACATCATTGACAAACCTCTATGGTGTCAGGCAGTCACTCACACTTCTACTGGGTGTCTGTCATCATGCTCAAACAGTCAGGCACTGACACCTTTTCACGTGAATGAAGATTCTCCAGTGACTGACAAAAAATACTGGATGGCCTTTAAGGAGGGAGAAAAAAAACACAGCAAAAATAGCACCTCTCTTCAAAAGGGGAGACTTATAATTTGCAATAATGGCACACCAATAGCTCTCTGAGAGAAAATTACAGGAAAAAGCAGATCTGAAATTTCCTTTTAACTGGCAGAAACACATCCTTTGTAGACAGAAGTCTTGTTTACTTGGTAAAATGGCATCAATTAGGAGAGGATGGCAAAATTAGCATATTCTCTTAATGGACTGGCCTTTCTTGTGCAGCGCTCTCACACTGATTGTATGGAAGGGACATGTTAAGGGAGACTGAGAAAAGGTCAGGTGTCTGCACCATTCAGGTGATCAAATTTTTCACCAAACAGTTGTGCATTATCCATGGCTATTGTCATGTTATACTGCAGCTGAGAGCAACATTCCTGTATACGGGGAGATTTTATTTCAAATTACTGCGGAAAACACGTCACTCATTCTGACACTTCCAATACACTGGACGGATAGCATGTGCAAATTCCTACTGTGTCTATAATAATCCATATGCCCATATTTAATGTTAGATTTCACTTTGCACACCAATAATTGCAGGTATATTCATAAAAATAATATGAATTCTAGTGAAAATGCTACTGCAAAAACCCTCTCTCTTATCTCTTACCTAAGTGAAATCTGAAGTCATGTGCATTTCCTTTGGTATACTGCTGGAATTGAATCATGCTCTTTAAATCTTAGTAAAAATACAGCCAGAAATTAGAGGAATTAACAGACAATTTAAAGAAGTGTTCAATATGCTGTTTCTAGCACTGAGCTAATCAATTAGAAATGATTTGCCACTTTATTTTCATTATTAACAGCCAGCCATCACTTTGGAAGCTAATTAATTCTAAAAATGATATTTCATCATCAGTGCTGCAGTATGTATCTCAAGAAGGGCTCAGCTCCTCCCAGCCAGACCAAAGCTGCAGACTGCAAATTCTCTTCCCTCGTCCTTCACCCCTCCTCCCTTGTGCCTCTGCTCCCACCACCCCAAATTGACTGGTCTTGCACAGTTGCAGCTGAACAAGAAAGGAATTGCCAGTGTCAAGACACAGTTTACAAATATGACATCTCCTCTGGCATGGCTGGAAATATGAAATATTGATTTATGTGCAGTAAAAGGTCTTATAAAAATGATCACATACACATGAGGGATTAATGCGCAGAAGATCAATAGAAATTTCATTCTTGACACTAGACTGTCACCTATGGTGAAATGCTAAAATAAAGAAATCAATATTATCTATGAAATGTCAAATTTATTATAATTATGTGGATGAAAGCTGGCCAAGTGGCTCCCAGGGGGCTGAGAGGGATAGGTTACCACTCTCAAGCATCCCTCATGTCCCTCCTTCTCATGCTGCCAATTTTGAGAGCAATATTGGTGTAAAGGGTTTTCACCCTTTATGTATGGCCTTGTTGTAACAAATTCCTCCTGGAATATTTAACTGTGGAAAGACTGACAATGGACAGAGCTGCAGTTCATAGCCTGCAGGTTGTGTAGTTAACAGCTGTTAGCTTTGGCACATATTGTATGACTCTGCCCTCTCGACTGAAACCTATTTGGCAGCTGCCGCTGACATGGACAAGTCACAGGCCACGAAAGTACGACATCTCAGCATGCGTCCTGGTTCAAAGATGACAGATTCAGTGCGGCTACATATTGATCTTAAGACTAGAATATATCAGTAATCATGCTGATTTGTTTTTCCCTGAAAAAAAAAAAAGATTTAATAAGAAAATAATTTGCATGACGCCATATAATGATCATATTAATTGAGAAAAAACATGCCATTTAAAAATTATTTTATGGTCAGTTCAACTAGTTTTTCAATCGACAACATGAAGTTTCTGCACATGCTTCACCATTTTAAACTTATATCAAGAGACATCAGGTCTTTGTGTGGGCTTTCTCACATCCCCTCTCATGTTTTATTTGCTATTGCATTTAAACTAAGAGCTATTTGTGTTCATTCACTTGTTTTCCATGTCTAATTAATATCCTTTCAATGTGTGGGGATCAATTTATTTAATCAATGCTGGGTAGTGCCTCTGGCCTTCTAAAGGTCACTTAGATATGGAATGGGGTATCATCAACATCAGATCACAAAGGGGCGAGCAGGTAATTTGAATGTGGCAGGCAAACTTTGCACATATGATCACACATTTCTGAAAAACTACAGGATATTATTTTCCCTTCTGTCTTTCCATTTCAGGCAATAGTCTCTTTTTTTTCACCAGAGGCCCACTGTACACACTAGAGTGTGGCAGCTGTGTAATCCCTTTAACAACCGAAGGGGCTATTAAATGAACCAGCGGTGCTGCTGCAAATAGCCAATAAAGCCAGCACAATATCATCCCTATTAAACAGTAATCTCGGCAGGCTTAAGAAGTTCTCTGAAAAATGGGAGGAAAACCATAACAAAATGTAATCAAGCAAAACATGGGGATTTTCCTCAACAAAATAAGCCAAACAATTTTCACAGCACCTTACATGAAAGGTGTTAAGCAATAGTAATCGCTCAGAACTTCTCAGCCCCTTCAGGTGACCACGGTTTGCTGCCTTATCAGAAATACAGAAGCACACAACAAAAAAAAAAAAAAGAGTCTGTCAATCGAAGCAATTTATCGCCACAGATATTAACGGAGAAAGGGAAACAGGAGAAAATAACAAATTGTGCAGTTACATTTTAAAAGTGACCAAATCGAATTCATAAGATCACAGTTTGAGAGATAGAACCCAGTTTATTTTCCCTCCCTTTCAGCGGCTTATGTGCTCTGTCAGATGAAAGAGAAGCAGAGAGCCGCTGTTGATGGAGCCTTTGAGCCTGGGAGAGGAGGCACCGCAGCCTCTTGAAGGGGTGCCGGGGACAGCGATAACCGGGGAGGCCGCAGGAGCTCCCTCCGCTGCCGGGGGAAGGTGTTCCAACTTATCAGAGTCGGCACACGGGGAATGATTACCCCTCTGCCGGGCCGATTACTGCTGGCTCTCCAGGTCAAAAGCAGGCAAGGATGAAAGAGAGAACTGAAGCCTCCTATCCTACCACCAATCATCCATTAGCGCTCAGAGGCGAGGGGCTTGTCTCTCCGACATGGGCTTGTCAGTCTGGTGCATAAGAAGGAGCGGGACGTAATCACAGGCAGGACTCTCAGTCACACCAATGTCATGGAGGACAGAGTGGGGCCCGTAGAGGTAATTTATGGATCTGAGTATAAGCACTTACTTGACATATTATTTATTCATTTGAGTTTGTTTTAGAACATTCCCCGTTATCTGCAGGGTGAGGCAAAGTGGTGAGCGGTGTTTACACTATTGATGTATGGTATATATGCTGATCCACTCACATGAATAAGAATGTGAAACAGGCCAGATAGAACAAAACATCACATCAGACACATCAAACAACACTAACTCATTGCAACATCACACCATACAAGATTTGTCTCCTCTTTGTTTGCAGTATTCTAATACTGTAGGATAAGGCATGAGAAATGTATTCAGGCTGATCAGCCTGTAATGTTGCCGCCAGTGCAAATCTGCTATGTGTTTCTGGGACCATTTCTGTGACCATTCTCACACGTCTCCATAAAAAACAAACGGGATAACTGTACAGTATTCTCTGTGAAATACGACTAAGTACCCGAACAAACCACATCAGTCTGCAACTGCTCTACTGGCTCCATAAGTGAGTGAGATACTACAGTTGGAGTATCTACATTTAATGCTTCACTTTGTATGCATTCTCCAGCTGCCGTCATGTTATGTATGGACAACGGGCTAGTGTAGCACAGCTGACCAGACTCACCTCTGCTTATAACAGCACAACCCTTCAGATTAAGGTCACTGCTCCAGCTAGCTACCTCTCAATCTCCTCTCTTTAATACCAGAGAAGGGACAGAAAAAACTCCAAGCCAATTGTTAGTGGCACCTCTGATGAAGAGAGTGTAAAAATTCTTTTTCCCATGCCTCCATGCACGGGTCAGTGTAGGGGTCTTTACAATACAACAGAGTAATGCCTTGCTCAGAGACCTCACTTGGGTAATTTCAGTGACCAATCTGTGTGGAGATATGGAGAGTTGGGTCCCAGGGGAGTGGGTCTGGTTGTGTGAATTTGGAATAGATGAGTGGAAGAAAGCTGTGCTGCCTCTCCCACAGGTAAGCCAAACTGACGCTGCAGGTCAGTCCTAAGAAAAGAAGAGTGGAGCTGCCATTTACAGACTGACAAGATCTGTGCTACTGCTCAATTTCAAGTTTTAGGCTAACATATGAAAATTCCTACATGGGAATACTTACATTTCCACAACAACTGGGCAAACACCTGCTATAGTACTGTGATAAAACTGTAAGCTCCAGAACAGCCACTAACAGGCACTGTAGTGAGATTGCTTTTGACAATAACAGTCTGTTGGTCAGCCGTTGCACCACTTTGGTCCAGACTGAAATATCTCAAGAACTGCACAGACATTCATGGTTCACAGAGGATGAATCCAAATGACTTGCTCATTGTCAGTAATCTCTTGACTGTTCAGTGCCACCATGACGTTGACATTTGTTTTTTAGTGAAATGATAGATCTATTAGATAGATTGTTGTGATATTTGTTACTTTCATGTCCTCTGGATGACTTATGATGACTTTGTTGATCCCCTGACTTTTAATCTAGCACAATGATCAGGTTAAATTACATATTTGTCTGATACTTTGGCTTATCATTAAACAGCCTGCTGGAACTAATGACATTAAACATACTGCGTTAATGCGAGTTAGCGAGTGTTAGCATGCCAATGCACTAAACTAAGATGGTGAGCATAGTAAACATTATATGTGCTAAACATTAGCATGTTAGCATTGCGCCATTAACATTTAACTCAAAGCACCGCTGTGCTTATTACAGCCTCACAGAGTGGCTAGCATGGGTGTAGACTCTTGTTGTCAACTGCTTAAGTAAAAGTTTAACTACCAGCATCTTGCCAAGATCCAAGTGTCATTGAGCAACAAAATGAATCAAACAGACAAATCATCCTGCAGAGTCCCCATGACCAAGACTGGATAACCAAGGAGGATAAAAAGGTAAAAGCAAAAAATGAGGCATCACATATGATCAACATGAAGGCATTACAGCACCAATTCAAAGTCTCAGTAAAGTGCTGTGGTGATTCAGATATCCCTAATATGATTGATAAATTCCAATCATGATTCAAACAGCAATTCAGAGAGACCATCCTCATGCTATGATATATATCTTAACTGAACGGACTGATATCTTCCAGGTTGACACTGAACCTATTAGCAGCCCATAGAAATAATAGAAATGACATGCCAAATGATGATGGGTGGCCCTCACATTATTAGAGACTGGCACTGACCTTGCCCTTCTGAAGATGAGTGGACAAAAAGAATGTCAGAAATAGAAACCAAAACCACTGCAGTGACACTATCACTGAGTGAAATCTTTATCCTCCTGCTCCTTCTATTTGATCCCTTTCCTGTGTTAAATGAAAATATTGACATTTGTTCTCGCAATTGATCAAATCTGATAATAAAATGCATAAGAGTAAAACTGAAAGGATGCACATTTATCATTCGGCATCATTCAAATGAGAGAGCAAGTTGAACAAGGTAACAAATTCCAATACAAACAAAGATGGAGATCTCGCCACATGGAAAGATCTGTGGCAATGCTGTTTTCAATGATCCAAAGCATCTTGTCTTGTCCTTTTCACATGCTTCCAATGAATTATGTATCTGCAGTGATTTATGGTGCGCCATGCTCAACCCTCTCCCTCTCCCTCAACGTGGAATCCTACATGGATTTTTCACATGGAGCCAACTGGGAAAACCAAAATTGCTCAATTTAAAGAAGTAATTAAAACTGTCCGCAATCAATATTTATCTTTACAAGGACCCTGGTGGGGGTTTAGTGTCTCACCATCCCCCCACCCTGCCCCATGTCTAGCCCTACGTCCCTGTGCTCCTCTCATTGACAGCTGTTCACCTCCTTCAAACAAACCAGAGACAGGAGCAAGCTGTTTCCACTCAGGACTAAAATGACATGTGTGGTGAATAATCAAATGGCCCTAATATGTGGGCCAGCACAGTATGTGTTGAGCAAGTTCAGCAGAGTAAGATACAGATCAATTTGCTGGTGAGTCTATCTATCGTGCCCTTCATTTAATATTTAGTGCAATAATTAAGTATAACTCTAAAACAGCCAGTTCATAATTTTCTCACAAACTAACACATTTGGATATTATGAAACTTTCACAACTCATGAATAATCAAAAGCTGAGCACTCTCCTCTTTTGATACTCCGCACTCAGATAATTAGTTTGACATTATCCTCTCACCTGTGCACAAGTGGAAGAAGTAGAGCAACAAATACGCCTAGGATGATATTCAGATATTTAAAAAAAAAAAAAAAAAAAAGAAAGAAAAAAAAACAGAGTTCTACATTTATTCAAAATAGGAAACTGATATTATGGACATAAATGATTTGAACTAAATGGAATGAATTTGTAACATAATCCCTTTTCAATCTTTTTTTGGATGTATTTTTGCTGTTTATATCCCTTCCTCTGTGAAGCTACTGTAACTGGTGTATAATATAATGAATGACTGATAACATTGCAAAACAAACAGAGAATAAGTGCTTTATTTTTAAATAAAATGAATGCATATATAATATTTCATGTTCATATTAAATAACTTTCAGATTACAACTGTGTTATATTATCAGTCATTAATTATGTATACCCCAGTTAGTTATATTGTTGACAAATACATTAATAAACAAACACTTAAAATGTCTTTCTGCTGACAAATTTAATGCATTACAGCCTGTTAAAAAAAACTATCAAGTGCTTATATTACTGCTTATGAATGCTGAATTTGGTGGGGTTAAACTACCCTCATCTAGACCGGTGGACTCTTTTAAACTAGACGCTAAAATCCACAATGGTGCAATAGAAATCACTCACATTAACCTCACAATGATAAAGGGTCATGAAAGAACAACCATCAAAAGACAGTAACCCTAAGTCCCCAGACTGATACATCACACTTTAATTCCATAGAGAGTATTTACTTGCGATCAATTTAGTAAGGTGAAACAGTCATGTAAAACAGAACAGTGGTAGCATGACAGTTTGGTTAGACTGTCTTTGGAGACCTCTTGCTGCAGGCAGAAATCATGTCTCTGTCATTCTATATCATCAGTTTTAATTATCCTCACAAGTGCTCATTCTGCTTCAGGCAGCAGTGGGAAAGGCAGAATCTGGGAAAAATTCCTTTAATTTATTTGGGACGTGAAGTGTGAGGTGAGACCTCTGTCTGTCACAACCCCCCGCTCCCCCGCCACACCACCTCGCCCGAAAACCGCATACACACCATTTATGGATTTTCACTTCAATGAACACACGGGCTGTAAAAGGCTCACGTGCATGCATACACCCATATACAAAGATGCAGTTATGCCAAGCGAATGCAAAGTTAAGCACGTTCGTTCATCTGGTTTATCTGTAGATGCATTTAACAAACTTTTTTTTGCCGTTTTCCCTCTTTCCATCTTGAATGTTGTTTCTTGTGTTGTTGCAGCACCCCACTAGGAGTCAACCAGTAGGTCAATATGGGAAAGGTCATGCACCTCCTTACCAGTCTCCTGCTGCAACTGAACACTGCACACATTAGTGATCATTATGACAACCCCAGTTCCTGCTGTCCCCAATAACTTGGCAGGGGTCTCACTGGCCATTGCCCCCTTGCTGAGTTAGACCATCCTCTGTCCACCAACATATAGGAATCATGCAGACTGTACAGTCACTATTTGTGGGGTGTTTGTAATTGGTTACTCTGGGTTGGGCTATTGGCTTCATGATGATGCAGTGAGACAGGGGTCTGATTTAGGAGTAGTGGGGTTGATCTTAAACAATAAAGAGGTTTTTGCTTTTTCAGTAACGTGGTAGATCACACTTGATCACTAACCCTCTACTTAATTACACAATTAGGATCAAAAGGAAACGTACAAAAATTAGATATCATTATGACTAATAGAAGACCATGTGAGCCCTTACCCAACCCTGGCTCATAGTACCAAACTTCTCTACTAAATACGATGCAGTGGCAGTGTAATTGCTTCCCTTTTTTAAGAATGAAGCACTGCTTTTATAATTCATGGAAGTGGAGTCACACAGGAGGTGATTGGGGTGGATGGTGACTGTGCAAAGCACATGACTGTCACACCAGAGACTGGGGTTCGCATCTACTTGGCCACGATCTTTCCCGAACCTGCTGCTGTGAGTGGCTAAACATAAACATAAAAAAGTTAAATGATGCTGTAGTCACAACATGTGGATGCTGTACTTGTCAATATATGTCAATAGAAAATGTAATTTGGTCACAGTTATGTTTTCCTGCAAAAATCTGCTATGGCAGTTTAGTTGTATATAAAAGTAATTTCTAGGGGACAGGGTTGCTTTATACTATGCCCCTCCTTTAAGGGAGTCTTTGTTAGATCCTTGTTGTCACATGTTTATTTGATGTTTTTATGCCAAAAGAAAACCAAGAATACTTTTGTTGTAGCAGACACATTCTATCACCAGATGAGAATGTCGATCCCGCAAACAATTCTGCAAATAATTCAAAAGTGAGAAGAATTTATTTACGGCCAATTCCAAGAATTGTCACTTTCTAGAATATCTGTGAGTTGCAACTACGGTGGTTACGGTTAATAAAAAGATGAATGTTAACTGAAGGGCTTGGCTCAGGGGACACACATGCTGGCACTAGCTGCACACTGTGTGGATCTGTTCAATTTAGACATAACTTACTGGGCTAAGCAGATAAAAGGGCATTTCAATGGTAAAAAAAAAAAAAAAGACAATTACAGTATCTTTATAGAACAACTTAACCTGAGATACTTCTGCCACTTATAGCTTCAGTTTTATGACATAATATTCAACCATTATAGAATAGCTGTGGTATTTCCAGCCAGCTGATGCTGGTATTTACCATACAATGTCTGATGCTCAATCAGACTTCCAGTGATTGGAAATCTGTAGCACATAAGTATACAATACTGTTAAATCCAATTGAGGCAAATTGCATGCATTTTTAGGGATCATTAAGTTATTAGCATCACTAGAGGGGGCAGAAAAACACTTGAAAAAATCTCTCTGTTAATTGCAATCAATTTCTTCCTTTCAGAGAAACTTCTGACGCCTCCCGGTATTCTGCTCTTTGGATTTCATGCGGGGCTTCATGAATCTCATCCAAAAAATGGTGTTGTTGGCCACTGAGAGCAGGAGAGGATACACAGGTAAATACTGTAGTTTATTACAAGAGCTACTTAGAAACTGCTCTGCATACGGCCTTAGCCATGAAGCAAAGGCAGGAATGACCCATAAAAAGACATGATTAATAGAAAATGGGATAGCCTATGATTGGCAAGTGCTGAAAAGTGAAGCGTACAGAATGAGGACCTGATAATGAGTTCTGGCACTGGTGAAAAATTCCTCTTGCTGCAGGGTGAAAACGAAAGGTACCTCCCCCACCATAAAAAAAGGATAAAAGAAATAAGTTAGAGAAAATCACTGACCAGCTTTTATGTTTCACTGTCAGCTGAGTGTCAGGGATTTGCTGTCATAAAGATAGTGAAAGCTCAAGAGCTGGTGCTTACCAAGAATTAATCAGTTTAGGTTTTGGTCCTGAACATAAAATGTCAGACATTGCCTCTCAACTCTTGTAGGTGATTTCTTTGAGCTGAACAACACAATAATCCCACTCTCACTTCTATTGAAGGTCAAAGTTGGTCAGTGAGCCAAGAAATACCATATCAGAGCTTCCTTCCTCCTCAATTGCAGCGAGTATAAATTATGGAATTAGTGTATTGATTGTGGACTATGTCGTCAAGCGATCACTTTTACAGCCATGACAAGATTATTTTATCCTACTTCTCCTGTATTATTATATGTTGAGTTTGAGTTATTCCACCAGCATGGGAAGTGACAGCCTGAATTTATTCAATAAAGCGGAGCAGTTAGGAAAGCCAGTGAGGCAAAAAACAGAAAACATGGCATGAGGGAGAGAGACAGCATTCCTGCCTGCAAGCCTGCCATCCTAAATAAAGAAAGATATCTGCCCAAATAGAGCGCTGATCAATACATTCATACAAACACAAGCACATCATTTGTTAAGTCTTGGGTGATAACCTCACACTGTTGCGCATGGGAAACTGCAGCAGGAGCCGGAAAAAAACGACACCATAAATTACAGATAATAGAGTAATTTGTAGTATATGAATGGGAAAATGCTGAGTTGTGTTTGCGTTTATAAATTTGTGCATAAACTACAGTATGTCAGAGGAGAGGTGATATAATTTCAAAAATTATTCAACTATACTGAATAACTACGTGAGTACTGCCTTTGTGACGTAAAGTTTTTTAAAAATGAGATTGATGATACTAGCAGCCTGAGTCTGAACTATGAAATCTGGGGAGCTGTGTTTTGCTCAACAAGTACACATATTGTCTGTGTATTGTCTTCTGCTCTAACAGTAGGCACACAAGGATTCACATGCACAAGCATAGAGGTGACATGATACATATTTCTCCTGCCTGCAGATAGCTGCTGATCAGCATTTCCGACAGTAATGCACAATTATAGTTGGCTGGAGAAAAATTCAATGTGCACTTAATTATACACAAAGTGGATTTTGGTAAAATAATAATAATAATAATAATAAACAAGAAAAGTTTTTCATACAATGAACTCTACAGGGTTATACTGTAGTTCAAATATGAGTCAGGCCAGGAGAGAAAAGGCCCTGCAATTCTAAAACTCTTTTAAAAAGATAATCTGTTCATTAAAACTTGTGTTCAGGGTTTGGGGCATCATTTCTATGGGTTATAAAAACATTTTACTCTCCAAAGCTAATCGCTAATACGTGGGAGAGCCGTGACAACAGGACAGTGAAGTCAAACCTTGCAAGAAACAAGCAGTCAGATGCTTTACCAGATATGACCAAATTTGGGTGTGCTCACATCTGATAAGGTAGATAAAAATGAAACTGAAATTGACATTTAAAACCAGGGCAGACAACTGACTATAAAATAACAGCATGCATGATGCTGAATCATGCTTATAGTATTACGCAGACATGCACTGTGCAATACTGTACTGTGCACAGTATGTGCTGTGCTGCTGCACAAAAATATGCAGCTAAAGATTGATCAAACAATCACAAAGTAAATACATAACTTAACATGTCACAAAACATTTTTTTTTTT